>JALPQI010006480.1:0-63698 GCA_025490895.1 Thaumatotibia leucotreta
TCAGAAAAAAAAGGAGTCAATAGAAAAAGAAAAAAAGGTAAACAAATATGGCGGACCGGCAATTGCATTTGTTGTCTATGAAAATAGTGATGGGACCGATGGGAATAATATTAACTTTAATCGACCAAATATATCCTTCGCGAAATAATTACGAACTCAATATAAATAAGTATTAGATAATAGTGTGGGAACAATTTTCTATGACAAAAAGCCATTAAACCTACTAACAATTTTTAATCGGAGTGACTGTCACTATCACTACTCTCCTCCGAAGTGTCATCATCAGCGACTGTGATGATGAAAGCTTTTGTTACAGCCGCATTGTCAATAACAGTGTCGGAAATTCCGTCAATCACATTTCTCTCTATTTTTTACAACTTTGCTAACAACATCTATCGACACTTCCATAATCGCTGCCGTTGTTTTATACAACTCCATTTTGTATGGGTAAGTAGGTGAGGTTCTTTCTAAATGTCTGTAGACATTTAAAAGAATCCTTTTCATATCTTCCGTTCGTTGTTTTTTACAATCTTAGCCATTTTTGGCGGCTTTAATCCCTATGGTCCAGGTTCACTCATTGTAATCTAAAATAAAGTTAGATAAAGAGACAGAAATTTACTTTTCACTTATCTACACTTTTGAGTTTAATTTAAAAGAAGTTACTTTTATATCAAAACTTTTGAAGACGAAATGAGGCCCGTAAATAGCTAAGTCAAGTTGCGTTATTCTGTAGCAAAAGTGTAACGAAATCACAATGTTTATCTTAGTCCATATATAAAAATAGCCAAGTCGTAGTTTAACCAGTCACAAAAATCCAATCAAATTACAACTATCGGACTCCAAATATAAAAGCTAAGACGTATACACTTCTGGCAGTCATGGTTAAGCCGCATACTCACGTATCCGATATTAAACTCCGCCACGAAATCCGCGAATTATGCCGCTTAACGTTGTAGGTACCGATACACATCAATAGTTTTCCAAATGACTCACGAACAATCATTTTTGTATATTGTTGGGTATAATATCAAAGAAAAAAATAAGAAAATCGCGTGTCTAAAACAATCGATCGAATAAAACCGAATCGATAACGGAATAAAACTGTTTTATGTCCCATCACTACAAATGTTAGTTTATTCATAGACAAGATAAATTTCGATGAGTAAAAAATCTCGACTAGCCCTTGACATATATCGTAAAACACGTGCGAAGATTTCTTTGTACTTAATTATTAATAAATATCAGATATTTTAACTAAAAATGTATGTGAACACAAGGTTTAAGGTTCTAAGTTGTGGATAGTATCAAGATTGTGTTTGGAAAGTATGTGGTTACTAAGTAATTCAGGTTTGCAGGTTTGTTTACCTTTTTTTCTTTTTCTATTGACTCAGATTTTATGTACATATCGGTCCGAATGGCAACCACCATATCCTCCTTCAGAAACACAGGAATAATATTAACTATTTTCATCGCAAATTACTGTTTAACACTTTCATTGCGGACGAATGCTACGCGCTACGCTCGTAGCAGATCCCGTGATTTTTCCGCTTTGTAACGAAAATGAACCTGACTGTCTTAATAAATATAGTGTCATGTACAATTTTTGCCGCGTGGTGACGGCAGTAAGAATATTGGTCTCCGTCCCAAATCAGCCCGTGGGAGTAGTAAGAGTCGAGAGGGATTGAAGTGTTGCTGTTTATAAAAAAAATATGTTGGGCAGCAGCCATCAAAGTGGACAGACTACTGCCGCCAACCCAATTGCCCAGCGGGTATTTCTCAGAGCGCAAACGGACATCTCATTCATCTGGCCATGTTTTTTTGGAAGTGGCTGCATCTTTTGGTACCATTTTCGGTCGTCAGATACAGCACCCGTTTCTCTATAAGACAACCAAAACCAACCTCAAATCATTCAGCCACTTCCAAAAAAACGTGACCAGATGAATGAGATGTCCGTTTACGCTCTGAGAAATGCCCGGCGTGTCTATTACGGGTCCTAATTCATACGCATAGTATAATAGGAGATGCCTACCTCGACCTGCAGGCTTAGCAAAGATGCCATTCAGCAATCGTATACGATGAGCGATAAACAAATGTATGAGAATGACAGATTTGAACTAAATGCCAAAGAGTGGAATACCTTGCCCGAAACTTTGTTTCCGCATGTGTACGATCTGAATATCTTGAAGGCAAGAGTGAAAAGGTATCTCATAGG
Source organism: Thaumatotibia leucotreta (assembly GCA_025490895.1). NCBI lineage: Eukaryota > Metazoa > Arthropoda > Insecta > Lepidoptera > Tortricidae > Thaumatotibia > Thaumatotibia leucotreta. The sequence goes on from JALPQI010006480.1 coordinate 2,213, forward strand.
TAAACGTGCTCCACCGTAGACTGCATCATCACTTACTAGCAGATATGATCGTAGTCAAACGTCTACCTACCTATTATGACTAAAAAAAAATGTCACGTGACCATTTCCATACATTATTATGGTCACGTGACTTATCGCTTATCGTATACGATTGCAGAATGGCATCTTGGCTAGGCCTGCTGAACGTGTTTTAGTTATTTACTCCATTTTAATTGTCAAGGTACCTATTCCATAAATTTAAGCACTAAGTATTCATTGAATCTACTTATTTAATTACTTATCCAGGACCAGTATCTTGCAGGCCAAAGACATCATTTTGACGTCACGCTACATATGGGGTGATTTTTAACAGTTAGTAACATTGTTCTCGTTAAATTGTTAGAAGTCAATCATAAAAACAAATATATTGTACTATAATTAAACAGTTAATTGGCGCGGCGATAAATAAATACCTACGGCATAAATACGAGTACATTTGTAGGACGAAAGATGAATTCTGATTGCTACTTAATTTTTGGAATGTGGTAACGATGCCACTAAATAAGTATAACGTGTATATTTCCAATGAAAATAAAATTAATAATTTCATAACCATTTTATCATGTACATAGGTAGATTTAATGTTGGTTTTTACACACAATCAATTACTTATCTTAATTGTACAAGATAAAATGAGTGAAATTACTGACGACTAATGATTAGTAATTATTTAAAAAATATTTTAAAGCTACCTAAATGCAGCGTGACGTCAAATTTATGTCATTGGCCTAAAAATAACGGGCATGTGCACATCCAAAAATGCTCAGCTGTCAACTGATTCGGGACAGTTAAATGAAGCAAGAGTAACCCAAAACGAATTAATGTACCTAGACAACAAATCATAAATTAATGCAAACAAATTGTCTCGACTTTGTCTCGAGTCTCTGGTAACGAACCGACTAAATTCAACGCCAGCTATGTTAGGCCAAATTATGGAATTCAATCGTCAAATTTCATGTTATGTTTAGCTTTTGGGAAAAGGGAGTTTATCTAACACGATTCTTACAACATAAGATAACTGACCAATATTTTAAATTGTGGAGTAGAAAAACCGTTATAAGGCTGTCAGTAGGCATCACCTTTACCAGTATGTAGAAATAAAATAACAGATATGAGAAAAAAAATGACGATAGACATAAAAAAATAACGTATAGTTTTACCACCAAGTTCTATTTATTAAGTACATAGAGGTAAAAAACTGAAGTCAATTTACCTGTTCTATGAAGCAAAGCATTTAATGGGTCGATTAAAAAAAACATAATGCCCTTTAATGAAAACATAATTTAAAGTCATAATTTTAGTGTTACGAAGTAAAATTTTGTATGAGCGATCAACCATCCACCTGAGTTTCTTACTGGTTCTTCTCAGGAACGGTGTAGGGTTTGAACCAGTAGTAGATTTTTTTCTCTCTCTTGATAATGTCAGACGATTCGAAAATGCTTATTAATAAGCTTACTTGAATAAAGAATAGTTTGACTTTGACTAACAATACGAACCTATATGTATATTTTGAATTGGCCCCACGACTACCGACGGTTGCTGGACACAGTATATTACATAGTTTGTTTGACTAACTTTCGTAACACAATTGACGCGATCGTGATTATTGTTTTATGAAGGCCTTAACTATGTAAAAAATTCTTACTATCGACCCTTATATGGCACTTACCTAACGTTATTATTCAAATATTGAACGTCAAATGCTTTATAGCCACCCGTTACTAGTAGGATCGCCGTCAACAGAAATTGTGAACATGTGGTGTTAATCAAATCTTATCACACAATTGTCCTAAACCTTTGAAATAATGAAATTGTTTTAGAATAGGTACATCTTTATTTACACGGTATGTTTACATTGTTCTCAATTTCTATTGACGGCTACATTACATGCCCCATATTATTACGTTAAGTTCTCGCCACATCGGCTCATCTTAAACTTTTCAACGCCAAGAACCACTAAAGTGGCGGTGTTTTGTCTTGCCTACCACACGAGCAGCCACTAAAGTGGTCATCGAGTATGCTGTGAAAGTAACTGTCTTGCTGACAGATAAGGTTTATTTTCGTTGTTCATTAGTAGAGATACTGACGTGTATGTCACAATTTGATGCGAGAGGGAAGGCGTTGAAAAGGTTAATGAATTAATTATACCCTCGCAACATAACAAAAACTCAGCGTTTCGATATAAATAAATCAATGCTAATTGCTGTATCAAATAGATATTTTACTTTACTTATCTATAAATGATTACATGTGAATGTTCTGACTTTTTAGAGACTTTACATCTCTTGTTATTATTATTATATTTCAATTTATTTAAAATCAATTTTGTTTCAGTTTTTTTTTAATGCATGTTAGTTGTAAGATGTACCTTGATCGTTTGAAAAAACAAGTCCCGCCAAGTTTCTTACCGGTTCTTCTCGGGTCAGCGGTGTAGGGTTAGAACCGGAAGTAGTTTCAATACTTAGACGATTCAAAAGAGTTTGTTGCTATTCCAATTTGAATAAAGAATTATTTGAGTTTGACTTTAACTCTCGATTTAAACATTTTATCTTAATTCGGCCGTTAGTTAAGCCGTTAATGGGTTAAAGACCGTCATTTTAAGAGCAATCGGCCGGAACGAGTGGATATAAGTGTTTAAGCCGCACAAAGTTGTATCTCTTACTCATTGTTTGAAACTCTCACCACCACTTAATTAAAGCTTTATCGAATTCCCTAAAGTCTATTGAAAAGGGAAAAGGAATTACAATGCTAATGGAGTCTTTGCCTTACGGCCAACTTCAATTTCTTCCTTGACGATATTTCCAAATGAATCTGATGGAAGTTTCTCTTATCGCAGTGATTTTGAAAGGCTAATCAACACGGTAACCTTTTAAATGCTTTGTTAACGCCTTGGGTACCTAGTGCAGATGGAATTATATACCTACCTGATATTTAGCTAATGTGATTAGTAAGTTAATGATGGTTCCGTTTTTATCGTCTGTTATCATTTCCATCACGTTCTAACGGGTAGTCTGATAGGTATGTAATGCAATAGTGATACAAAACACGATGAACTGACAAATCGGTATCATCACAAGTTTTTATTCAAACTTATATATGTATATGTTTTATAATTATATATGTACACAATTTTATCTCATACCATTGAAATAAGGGAAGAATTTACTAATCCCTTGGCTGTACATATTACATATCTACAAGTTAATGCTCGCTTCCTGGTATTTACTGGAAATCAAACGTGTTGACTCTTTTAATAAACGTATGTTAATATTTCATTCCCGTGTGTGCACTGTGCACTAAAGTGATTGAATATCGTTATTCCAATCAGTCATCAGATTTCGAAAGCTATAGTAGGTTAAAAAGGTTTTGATTAGTTAGGTCTTCGATACATTGGGTGAGCATCAAATTGTCATTTCTACCTTAGAGAATAATGTATAACACATGAATATTGGTATGGTATGACTACACAATTATTTAATAAAATACAGCTCTTTTTCGAACATTATATCGACATTACAAATGTGTTATTATAAGAATATTGAGCAACTTGGCCCAATAATATGTCAGAAATATAATATCTCGCTTATGAAAGATAGAAATCACATAAGTTTCATATCACTATGACCAAACTATCTATAGTTACTTACTCGTAGGTTATTATACGTATCATCATCATCAGCCTATGATAGTCCCCTGCACGAGGTCCTACCACCCGCAAAAGTGACTCAAACACTAGAAATTAATGCTACGAAGACTTTAAGTGATTATTAATACCAAAATGAGATCGGTACCAAAGGAGTGCTGTACCGAACCATTTTATGTGTGATCAACATGTTGTTTTAAAACTATTTTATTTTTGTTTCAGGGCTTTCTTAAGGATCCTGTGCGTTTGTTGTCCGCGCAAGCTACGGCGGAAGTACCAGCCGCAGCTACGCTCCAAACAGTCGCAGGTACAAACTGCATTAACATTTTATAAGACATTTGCTTCTTGGAATGGATGCAATATGAGAAATAAATATAAAAATAATTACACGCAATTTTCATGTTATTACATTCATGTCAATTAATCATACTAATTTCTCATTGTGATTAAAAGCTAAATATTAAAGCAACAACGTTTATCAGTTATCAGCTTTCAATCATGGTTGCTGGCATATGTTTTAACAATGAAGGGTAATTTTACTTTAAGTCAGCTATGAATAAACTGCGAGATCCAGATATTATTGCATAAAAGCGACCAGTCAAATGGATACGCAGATTAAACGATAAACCGATCCCAACATTGTGTTTTTAATGGCGCGGCGTAAAAGATTTTCAACAAATCATTTGAATGTTTGCTTTTTGAATGTGAGAAATAAATAATTATTCATAACATTTACGACATATGTCAGATAAACAATAATTCAATATTTTTTTAAAAGTACCTGTAGTAATAAAAACTAGGATTTTAGTCAGTCTTAGAAATAAATTAGATCTAAACGGAAAGACGTGTTAGACGTCTTTTAGTAAATAGTGGCATGTTTTTGACATTTCCAAAATAAAATTCTACGATTGCTACCTACGATGACATTGAAATTTGTTTCGACAGCGAATTTTAAGTTTCTGATAAGTTGCAATTTCATGTTCTTTTACTTAGATTTGGTTGTTTTACTTTCAGTTCCGCTCGACTCGTCGCTATTACTCATCGAGCGAACTAACCGGGATACAGCAAATTAGACAAAACTCCTGCGAACAAACTTACATATAGCGACTCAGCTTTACTCTATACAATCTACATTTAATTTTCACCTTCAGATTTCCAAGTGCCTTGTTGAGATTTTTGCTATTCTTTGTCTATTTTACATAAATCGTCTTTGAAAGTCATCGAAGACATTCAAATTAACTTTGCCTAGTGGATGAGTTTTTGAGAAAGAACTTCATCCTAACAGATGTAGTAGAGGTACGTGTGGACTTTGTATAAAATCACAAGTTGCACCTTAACCTAGTATTTGTTATATCTTACGCACCAGTATTGGCTAAGCTAATTTGGCTATCAGTTAGAATGATACATTGCCGGAAATATTTACCACGCTTGAAATTGACTGGAATGTTGTAGGTACTAAATCTTGATGATGCTTAATACAATATAATTTTAATATTAAGCAAGTAAGTGTGTAAAACATTACATCAATTTCAAGATGCACCATTAACCATACTACATATACCATTTCCTTGGCCAAGATATAACAAATGCTCGGGTATGTTAAACTGTGTCCCTCGCCTGGCCTATGAACATCGTATTCTTTATCTGTATATGTGCACTTGGTTTTTTCAAACTCAACATTCTTCTCTGCAATGCTGTGTATCCCACTAAACCACTGTTTTAAATTGTAATCCCGGTTGTCCTCAGCATCGCATGCTTGTCACAAACTAAACATCAACAAACACTTATTTCCTCAAGTACTTAATGTGTTATTCATCACCTAATAATATATTAATGTGTTCTTTGTAATGTTAAGCTGACATTTAAAATTCCAAATGTTGTTCCCCTCAGAGTTCCCTTTAAGGCATTTTAAGAACTACCCGCATGATATACCTACAAGTAAACTATTATTAGTTCATAAATATTTGTCACCTGCAAAGCAAAATTGTACAACAAATGTACCTAGTAGGTACAAAAAATCTTTAAGGATCTAGGAGCTTACTTAACAATTAAGATTGCTGCTGGATTTATTAGGTCAGATTAGCGAACGAAATGAGTGGATTTAACCTGTGTGCTAAATACGAGTAACGGATCACGACATCAAGGCGCTGATCTCGTCGCAGTGACTTGCGTCACCGCAGATTTAGGCTCCCGGCAAACATTTGCCTAGCTTCCTTGTGACTTACATAAACGTTTGCCCAAAGTTCGAAATGTGGGCCAAGGTAAACTAAACAATGACTCAATGTTTTTAAAGGAACCTTCTTCACGCCACTTAAAACTACTAACAGTTTGAGATGATTAAATTATTTTACTTATGTGATTAAATACATTTGCCTGAATTAAAATGTATCGACGTGTAATGAATGTGACTCTCACGTTTTATTCTTAGACATTTTCTCGGTTGGTATGTCCGAATCTAAATACCTAGTTTAGATAGGTGAATTTGGATTTCTATTATTTTCTGAATTGAACCGAAACACAGGCATTTGAGTACTATGTAGTAAAGTTCTGGCTACACCATGTATTAATCTTGCACAGTTTGTACAGTTTACTATAAATGTTATGTTTATGTAGGTATGTGTTCAAGTTTTTGCAACTTATTTCATTGAATTTCTTTACCAAATCCACTATGAAAGGAAATAATTAACAGTATATGGTTCTGAAATCACTACCTAGGCAACAAATAACTATCTAAATTGATCGTCTCCAGAGAGCTACCTAATTACTCCGACCGTCGATAGTCAATACAGCGTTTCGTGTTCCAGTATCCCGTGTCGACCATGATGTACTCGTCGGTGTCGCAGCACGAGATGTGCCGCTTGTGACGGCAGGCGCGCGCGGGCACCTGCCGGCCGCCGCGCGCGCGCTGCTCCTGATGCCGGGACCCGTTGGAGCCGCGCCCGCGCTCCAACAGGCGACACTCCAGGCACTACCCCGACTCGTTCCGCATGAGGACCATGGAACACTCCTTCGATAATCCCATCCCGTGTGTCGATCGCCACGTGTGCCCCGAAACTGTTCCCTATTGCCCGGACTCCGAGTCCAGCGAAGTGAGCTTGGAGAGTGACAGTCGCCATCAGTCATTTAAGCGAAACGTGACGAAAAAGGTCACCTACCAAACCAAAGCAGAAGTGATCTCAAATTAAAATATTGTGTCGTGATTTTATTGAACGTGTATCCTCTAAATGTGGTGGAGCTTTATTTGAAAAGTGATTATTTCTATTTTGTGTAAATTGAGAGCAATAAAAATCGGTTTTCATTGTTCTCTCTAGAGAACCTTTGTAAGGTGAATGTTACCGATTCGTTATACATCACTTTTTAAATGATGCTATAGTTCCAAAGATAACTTAGTTATCTAGTAATAGATGAGAATAATCTATCGATGGTTGTATTCCTTTCTAGTCATTTTAAGGTTTAATAATTATACATGTTCTTATGGTAAACCTCCACTTTACCTGAAACATTTTATTCAAATTATCAACATTTTCTTCTAATTGAGTTGGCTGAGAAAGTAAAATGTAATTATTAATTTATTAAAATTGATTAACTTGTTACTGCACCAAGCCAAAATTAATTATGATATTTGCAGTCGTCATTTTTATGTCGTATCATAATAAATCAGGTGATAAAGTATTCATATTGGCTTGTCAATAAGTCTGTTTGATGTATTTGAAAAATAAAGAGGAACTGATTAAAAGTGTTGAGGTTTCTCCTTGTTTATTACAGGTACACGTAATATTTTTTATGGCACAGTAGTGGTTCACAATAAGAACAGACCGACCGATAATTCATTCGGTAATATGAATTTTCAATCAGGAGCTGTGATTTACTGATTAGCTATGTATATAAATAACACTTCATGTATATATTAGTGTATTTAAATCATTGTTACTGTATGCGTGCTTGGGCAATTTTGTTAAATTTTAACTGTAATAATTGACGGATGTGTAGATGAATTAAAGAAGGTCACAGACTCGCCAGCTTCTTGATAGTATTGTGTATCAAATGGAAATCGGGAAGTAATACGCTTTCATGTAAATGTAAATAATGTAAATAATCAAAAATACATTCCAAATACTCATAACGTTGGCAATACGTCAATTAATGGATGCTTGTTAATTTAATTGTTATTAACCTCAAAGGTTATGCTTATTATACTTATAATGCATTTAGATAAATATAACAGAGGTCTATACTTTTTTTATCAATATGAAAAGTTATTAAATTTTGTTGTTATGATTGGATCTTCTTATCAGACGCATTTCCTTTCCTAGTAAACAAAATTATGTATATTGATCGTGTATATAATAATTGTTACTTGGTTAAATGATAGACAAATTAAAATCAGTATTACAGAACTGTTAACTCTACATAGTTTGTAATATTATTTTGCTCAAAATATTGTGTTTTCTAAATATACCAAAATAAGAAATGAATGGGTTACCTATGGCATTCATGTGTTACAACGTTCTCTAGGGAGACTCATATCGAAACTTTTTAAAAATTGCTTTCCGATCGGGGTACTTAGACAAGTTACCAATCGCTAACGCTTAATCGTCAATCTTAAACGTAAGGCAGCTAACTGTCTTTGTCGTACTAATATGAAAGAGTGACAGAGAGGGAAAACTACGATACGCTACAAAGCGTTAGCGATAGGCAACTTGGCTAAGCATCCAGTTGATCAACTTGTATAGAGAAGGCAATTTTTTTTTAGTATTCGATATGTATGGGTTTCATAGGGAAAGTTGTTCATTATCAATGAGCACATGTATACCCTAAGGTACCGGTAATTTGAAACCATCCGGTATAAGTGTGTGTTCCCCTTAGGTTAGTTATTATAAATGTGGTCTCAGATTTCGCGTAATTGAGGTCACATGTATATGACGCATCCGAGTCGAACAACATGAGTTCAGTACATAAATAAATGCTGGGAACAGGCCCTGAATTTTGTTTTGTCTACTACAGCCCCAGATTGGATCGACAAATGGTACGAAATATTTTAACGCTACAAATAGAGTGGTAACTCTATATAATTTGCAGTGATGAAAATAGAGTGGTGACTCTATTATCATCACTGCAAATGGTAAAAGTTATATCGACCCCTTTTAAATAGGTACGTATTTTTCTAGTCCACGGGCAACTGATAACATATTTTAATATTTTTAACTTCAATGAATCAAATCACTTATTTTGATTAGTTAGCCTTACCTAAACGTATATTTATTTAAGCATCGTATTAAGCGTTATATGTATACCGACCTGTCACAGACATTGAAAATGTTCGCAATAATATATTTACAACATATCCAAAATAAATACTTTTCTCGGCTGATACATGTCTTCTTTGCTTAGTTTGGATTAATAAATTGATCTGTGTTTTAAAATGTCTATACACATGTTATGAATGTAAATACCTAATGCATCCAAATAACAAACGATTATTTATTAAACTTATTTTCATATTTTCCCAATGTGAATGTTACGTATTAAATAAAAAAATCTATGACGGCTATTTATCGTCACGCGATATTATAAAATATAGACATAATTAATTACCAATAATCTAAAATGAAACTTCTTTGTTTCCTATTTAACCTGTATGATACCTAAATGATCTACTAAAACTTAAAAAATAATAATTTGTTTATATTATCTTAATACGAGAATCACTTCACTTGCCATTGATGCGCGAGGTGCATTGCTAATGGAGAATCTTGTGCGCCAGTGAACTCAAGGTCGTATCAGCAATAAATCAATCAATATTTCCTAAGGTCGAATAGCTCTCTTGCATTTATAAATACTGAAGTTTGGCAAACCTGTATTGTCACTAAAAAGGCTCAAAATTCTCATTCTTCCGGGGTTTTCAATACCTTATATATCATTGCCTTATATATCATTAAATTTTGCATTTTTTTTAGTTACAACATTTATTGTCAAGCCAAAGATACGCATTTCAGAACATTCCAAAAGCATGCTTAGATTACAAGAATCACCTTCAGTGTCACTGTATGATCTTCCATAAAAATTGTAAATTTTGTAGTAGTGACAATTTCTGAATATAGACCAGCGGCCCTACCGCGAAAAACGAAATTCGTAAATTTCGAGGATTTGTCTCTCTCACTCTAATGATGCCTTCATTTGAGTGACAGAGAAAAATCCGCGAAATTTTCGAATTTCGATTTTCGCGGTAGTAGGCCAGAATCCACATGATTGACCTCACATTCACAGTGTTTTGTCTATTTAATTGATAAGCTAATATCTACTAAATGTGACCTTTTATAAAAGCAATGTTACGTACCTACATATATCAAGTTAATAAAATAATTTATCGATGTTTATACAATACTAAATAACATATTTTCAGTCTGAATACTTATGTATTATAACCGTGTATTACAAATTACTTGAACCAAAGTATTATTGTTATGTATGTACTTTTCATTGTGCTACAAGTATCAAAGTATCGTAAATGTATACCGTAGTATACGAGTACCTACTTCTCAAAAAATATTATGCGAGTGTGAATATTATAAAGATGTGTACATTTTTAGAAAAAAAATTAAAACGGGTTGTCGTATAAATTTATATAAATTATTTTTTTCATATGCATTGTCTTATTTCCTTCTCTCTTCAAACCTATAATCTACCCATAATATTAGTTGAACCAGAGGAATTGGAAAATATATTTTTCATCACACTTGCTGTCTAAGCACGCCATTGCTTGCATGCGTAGCGGGAGTAATAGAAAAGTGAAATTTCCTAGGGGTAATAGAAATGTTAGTAGTACGTCATTTAATAATAATTTGTCTGAAAACTTGTTTTTTTGTCGGCAAGTGTGATGAAAAACATTGTATGCATCACGGTCGGTAAGCGGAATACTAACTCGAGTCATTAAAAGCCCTCCTACCTACGGCGTCGGGCTTAGATAAGTACGGAATTTCTAATGAGTGTTACTCCGTATACTTACCTCCCTTGATGCACAAAGTACTTACTGTTACGTATGTTAATATAATAAATAGGTACTTCATTATAATATTGACTACAAAGTAAATCTTAAAAATAAATTAGTACAAGTAATTTTAAAATATCAATTTAAATAAAATTAAACCTAAAAAACCCTTAGAAGAAGCTACCGATCTAAACCGCCCCTATTGGTTCCCGACGCAAAGGTGTCGCTCGCAGCGACACCTTTGCGTCGGGACGGTTTATATAATTATTTTATACAAATACGAATAAATAAATATGAATCAATTATATCAGACACATGTCATGTTACGAATTACAGCGACATGGAATGTTTAAGATAACCTCCTAATTGTCTGTGCCCCATAATACAAATATATGAAAACATTATGAAATAGCCTCTAAAAGCATAAGAATCCATATCGTATAAGTATATTATGACCGTAATAAAATAAAGACACAATATGAATTCTTACCAAAGTTCACAAATAAATTCTGCGGTCGTGCGGAGCTGTTTCTATTTGTAGAAGCCGCGGCAGGCACCTGGCTTGAACGGTAACTTTATCTGTATTCAATACGGGAGTCGAGTATTCTAGACACAGAGGTGAGCTAATATTTTTACGTCGGGAAATAACTGTACCAAGCAGACGATATTTTGCGGGATTAAATATTTTACAAGTTCGGTCGAGAATCCAGTTTTCAGAGATGTATGCAGCGTAGCGGTTTATGCTTTTTTGGATAACGCTCATTTCGAGGTTTGAATACTCCACTGAATCTATCACTGAAGACACACGTCTCGTAAACGTTTGGATGAAAAAAATCAACCTTGCGGTTCTAATAGTCGTTAAGCCTAGAGGATATTTAGAATTCGAGTCCTTAAACCTCGCTCGTAATGATTCGAATATTTGGGTCAAAATTCTTTTTGTTGTCTTAATTTGTGTCCCCCTAAAAAACGTGACACAAGTTGAGATTTTTGTATGACATGTTTCTAATTTTTGATGTATGGATTAAAATCTAGCGTGAAAAAGAAATACAAGTGCACCGGATCTTTTTATATACTGAGTCGAAACAGCAACTAAAACCGTGACAGTGCTATGAAACAAGACAAAGAAAAGAATATGGACCCATTTTTCACAGTGGGGACTACTTTCGTAAATCTATTACATTTACTTGAACATACAGGGTGTACTCTAATATGGGAAAACTTGTTCACTCGGGTTAGTATAAAAACATAATAAGTAGGTCCATTTAGATAACTTTTACTTAGAATAGCAGTAAAAAATATCCAAACGGTGTAGAGCAACATAATCGAGTTAAACGGTCATCGACATGGTCATTTCAAAAGCGGATTTGCCAAAACCGCCATAACACGTTCACAGCTACACTGTTCCCTCAGTTGTTGCATTATAATTAAGTGTAACTTAAAAATCCTGCTAATTAATGATTACACCTATTAATCCTATGCCCGGTTTAAATTATCGCCCGTATTCAATTTACAAACGGTATAACACTGCTTGATGGCGATAAAGTTGAGAAAACTATTATTAGCTATGTTCTTAGCATCAAAGTCCATGGCGTAATCTGCAGTGGTACCCATTTGTCCATTTCATGTCACAAATTGATATTAACTGAGTCCCTATACAATACTATTATTTTTTAATTTATCAAAGTTTTCTCGACAAATTATGTCACAATTACATTTATTCTAAATTGCTATACCACGATATATAATATTTACCATTAGGATCAGGGCTTTAATAAATCTATAATAATATACCTGTACCGATAATATACGAAATATATAATAATAGTGTCAAAATTAGTGTTCCTTTATGTGTATCAATTCCTTTGAAGTCTTACCCACAAGCAAACTCTAAACTCATTAAAGCTCTGACGTAATAAGGCTTGCATTACAAATTAATAAAGCCAGCGCAGCGATACAATATAACTGTCGGCCCGACTGCATCTATTCAGTACATTATTTATTACACAGCTGCCAAAGGCCAGCCCCAAAAGAAGCCGATTCATTTTTCTAATTTAAAAGTTGTAAATAAATATCATCGGACATTCTAACACAAATCGACCTATATTCCCTCCGTAAGTTTTAGTGATTATTTTATAAATCCTAAATATACATACTAATATAGTATCATAAGTATGGCACATAGGTTTTCAAGCTCAATTTAGGCTTCCAGAGTTTAGCTGTGCGAGGCAGGAAATTTCTAGAAAAACGCACGATTGAAGAACTATAGCTATTTAGGTATAATCTGATTAGTTTGAAGAGGATGGGGGTAAGTCTGCCGATTGCGAATGCTTTAGTTATTTTGTGAATAATTTTAGTTACTACAGCCCCGCCATTTTAAGATAAAGGTAAGAATGAGGCCCATGGTTAATATATAAATAGTTAGGTACGTCATACTTTATATACTTCCACAAAAGGGTCTCCATCATCGTCTTTAAAATTGCATTACATGACAATGTAGCCTTATCTTCACGGCCTATTGACCATGGGTTCAGCCTTTATTCGCCATTTTTGAAGACTTCCCTTCCACGCGGTTATATGTACATATTTTAAGGCGATATCACATAAATACTTAACTAATGTAGGAATAATGAAGATTGTATACATAATATACGACTAAGTATTTCCGTTTGATATAAAACGGAACTCATTCAAAATTCTAACACTTGTCTGATTATGATTCGTTTAAAAGAATCTGAGAAAGTTTAATTAAAATGGTGGAAAAAACTCATTAACGCCGGAAACTTCGTTTTGTCTCCCGCTTCAGAACGTGGTGGCTTCCTTATAGATATTCAAGCTTAACGGCCATTGTTATTAAAAGCATTTAATTAGAGAAAAACATTAAAGATAATGTTCATAAGTAGCATGTTTGTAACTAGGACATCTTATCTATGTACAAGAATAACTGTCGTTTACACCTTTAATGATTTGACAAAATCGAGGCAAGAAGTGTCGTTACAATACTTACAATTGCTTTATCCATAAACACAGTAAGCATTCTGAATACGCATTCCAGTCAAAAATATCTGTAAAATATTATGCACTGCAATATAAATAAATAAATATAAATATTTTAGGACATACCTAATTACACAAATTGACCTAGTCCCACGGTAAGCTCAATTAAGGCTTGTGATGTGGGTACTAGACGACGATATATACAGGATGTTCGTTTCGATTTGCGATAAATTAGACAGGTTACTTGGGCCATTAAGAGAAGTTGTCTGGTATATTGGCTTTTGGAAAATTCGATAAAAAATGTATTTTTTTGTTTTCATACATAATAAATGAAATGGTAAGTGTGAGAGAACCTTAAGAATAAAATAAAAGTTAATCTCAGGTGACTGACGGCACATGTCAAAATAAGTAACATCAGAATGTAATAAAGGTTGCAATACACATGTAACACATGTTCAGTGATTAAACTTATTTTTTTTATAACTCAATAACGGTGAGAGTTAAAACTCTAGTTTCTTAGAGAAATTAATTATATTTGACCTAAATAAGCTTCCCTTAAAGTTATAGCATAGGAAGAAAAACACGCTGTATAATAGATAGATACATATAGATACTTAAAAACATAGACAGCCATGACCAAGGAACAAATATTCGTGATAAATATACAAATATAAAAAATAAAAAAATACACAAATAATGCCTTCGCCGGGATTCGAACCCGGGACCTCCAGCTTCATAGGCAGGGTCACTACCAACTAGGCTACGGAGGCTCACAAACAATGTCGCAACATAATATTGTTTTCCTTGGCGACAATAAACACGACGAAACTTCGAGATCGAAATGGGTTTATAAACGAGATTAAATAAAAATTAACGCTCAAAGAGCGAAGTTTGAGTGCGGGCCTATTGTATGCGCGGAACTTTTTTATCAGCTGCTTGTCTACAAAAATTCACGTTAAGTAAATCTATTCCAAGGGAGAGGAAACTTCCTTAAGTGCCTTGTGCAAGTGTTAAATTCATTGTAACAGGATCCTTTGAATACTTTTAACATTTTTATCTTGTTATGTATTACTTAGCTTAATTCTGCAACTGATAATATTGTATAAAGTTGGTAATAATATACGAATGTTTTAAAGGGCCAAGCTCAGACGACTTTAAAAATGAATAAATATAAAAATTAAATAAATGTATACACTATAAACTATAGAAAAATCAAAAGTAATCTCGTATTAATGAAATCAATAATTATTATATGTATTTATTATGTCCCGTATTCATACCTATGACCTACTTGAAAAATAATAAGTAATAAGATATCATCAATTGGGAATTGGGACCTGAGGCTTTAGTACATGTTCTGAAATACATACCACGATGCCTAGCCAAGTTAACGCTTAGTAGCGTATCGTAGTTTTCCCTCTCTGTCACCTTTTCTCATTAGTGCGACAAGGACAGTTAGCTACCTTTCGTTTACGATTGACGATTAAGCGTTAGCGATTGGCAACTTGTCTAACTAAGCAGCCTGGCAGGAGTGGCAGGCGTAATGCTCCGACGATACTTGATTTTCATCAAGTATTTTTCGGTTACACAATTACATGTAGGGTTGCCACCCGTACTATAATATATAGTATCGTACTATAATATATAGTATCGTACTATATTTGACTCGACTGTACTATATAATATACAATAACAATATAGGACGTAAAATAGCATATTTTATTATATCGCCAGTGGCTTAAATTTTGTGATTGTTTGGAATTTCGACACGGAACGCATTCGCGGAATTCGCGGCAACTACAATTTGCTGAATAGGTGTACTATTTTTTTCCTCGCTTTTTCTATAAGTAGGTACTATATTTTTTAACATTTTTGTAAAAATAGTTTTTTTTGTTTAAAAAAGGTGGCAACCCTACTTACATGATACTTATTGTAAATTTCTGGGGAATGAACTTGTGCCTTACACACATAAATACCAAAATATACTTTCGTAGCATCGTTACGTTTCTTAACATCTCTAAAATAAGACATAACTAAGTTACTATTCAGTAAAATTGCAAAAAATACTGAGCTGACCGTCACCAGTAGTTTGTCCTAGTAAGTGGCTTAATCCCAGCGTACAAAATATGTACGGTGATTGTTCGCCTTACGACTAAGCCGGGCTTCCTGGCCTTCCCGGGATTATCCCGAAACACCCAACAAATAATCGCGGCCGCCTATAAACACAATATCCCAAAATCATGTTCATGTCACTTAATATTAGCAGCATGCACGTAATTAAGTAGAGTCATGTGGGGTAAACGTACGCAGTGGGTAAGTGTACGCATTCACGAACGTCTTATTTTAGAAATGTTACGAAACGTATATCTTGTTATTTATGTGTGTAAGGCACAAGTTTTTTCCTCAGTAATTTATAATATCTATTATGTAAGTGTTTAAATTAATCGAAAAATAAATGATGGAAATCAAACATTGTCGGAGAACATTACGCCTGCCTAGAGTGGCGGGGTGGGGTGTGCCTATGTCACTTAATATTAGCAGCATATACGTAATTAAGTAGAGTCATGTGGGATAAACGTACGCAGTGGGTGTAGTGTACGTAGTAGTGGTGTAGTGTACGCAATCACATACAGGGTTATTTTTTCACCAGTACAATAAATCAACATACGTAATAGTAGTCCAAGTTACAGAATACTAACATTTTTTGTTACTACCCCTTTAGAACAAAAAAACTAAAATACCGATGTTTGAACTTATCCGCAAACCTAATAAGAAAATTGGACGCATTACGCATTATCAATGTACATAACTAGCAAAACACACGAACTGGCAACTGTTTGTTTACAACGTCATCGCACGTGGCATGGCGGCTTAGAAAAGCGGCAATGATAATTAACTTATGATTATGACTTGGCAAAAAAATTTTACTTGATCCCAAATCTTCCTTCATACTTGCACTAAGGACAGAAATTTTCTTCATTGAGCGTATTTAAACACTTGAAATCAACTTTATGCACAATGATTGGAATAAAAAAAACATACCTGATTAATGGAGTCCATTTCTCATACTAATTAATTAATTCACATACTTAAGCAAGTGTTCAAAATGTTGGCCGTGGTTATCTAAACACGCTCTTGCCCGTTTTTGAATGTTTCCTTCGATATTTCCCAACACAAGTCTGTAGTTCTCACTTTTAAGTTCATCAAATGCACTTATTATTAGATTTTTTAAGTCTTAAATTTTGAGCCTACCCTCACCCCACAAAAACAGTCACACGGGGTCAAATCTGTTGACCTCGCTGGCCATAGCTATAACACTGGCATTTTCCAGGCGGGGCAAACTTTCTTCAGCGTATAGCCGCTGGGCTGCCACTGTATTTTCCCCAATGAGAAAATAACTACGAACCATTTCGTACGAGCAATTTCCGACTGAAGGTAGTACGATGCGGCGCGCGCGCACTTACCTACGTCAACCGTGACACTGACCGTCCGTGACCTAGTCACCCAGATTGAGGTAACTGCTATGTTGCCAACTCGTGCGCAGGTCGCTCACCCCTTTCCGCCGCCCTCTGCGTCCCGCACCCCGTTGACGTCTTATCATTAGTAGGCCCATTATTTTGCATTTGCATGAAGGATAAATTGATAATAAATGAAAAAAAAATGACAATTTTATTTGATAAATGTAATCTATTATCGATACCAAATATGTGGGATATTGTACCGGTGAAAAAATAACCCTGTATATTTTGTACTGAAATATATGGGACTGCGTACACTTACCCACTGCGTAGGTACGTTTACCTCACATGACTGTATGTCGTTTATTCAATTTAGTTTCAGGGTATCTGCGTTTTTTAAACCGGATAAGTGAGTGTTTTACATACATACACCGAATACATAACTGAAGTGAAGTGTTCCGTAGATGTCACAAAAATGGCACAAATAATCATATAAAAAAAAAGATGATTGTTCAGTTTTTTTGGCAAACGATGCGATGGTTGAGTCACAATTTCTGAGTTGTTATTTTCGAATACGTTCTACGCTTTCCTTACTTGATGATATTTTATTGAAGTTTAAACTTATCGATAATCTCAACAAATTCACATGAATGTAATACCGTGTCTTATAGTGGGAAATAAGAAAATCGATATGATACAAATGTCACGACACTTAATATTTGAAACCCAATCAGATTTGTCACGATTTGGGGATCAGTCTGTACTTCAAGTTTACGAGAAACTTTCCAGCAAGTTTATCCACGAATGAACAACGGTATTCCCAATAACAAATGACAATCCAGTTTCAACGGATTGCTTTTGATCTTTGGACGTCGTTGGAAAAAGGATTTTATGTATAGTTCTACCTTTGTTTCGAAAACATATCCGTAAATAGTTTTCATATTTTTATTAAAATATATTGAACTGAAGCAAATGTTAAATTTTTTTTTTTCTCTATGTGTAATTTGCATATTTATTTAAAATTAAACTTATTCTTGTGTTCGTTTCGAGTCGTCAGCGAAAAAACGCCACTCCAATATACCACCAACTACAAATTAACTTTTTTTTATAAGAAGTTTACTACTCCCAAAATATATACAGATCTTCTTACTGCTATTTTACTGATTGCGATTGCTAACAAGCTTGTCGAATGCCTGAGTAAGCCTTACTGTTTGTATGTTTATGATCGCTTACAACTGCATATCCGATTTGAAACAGAAACTCAATTTTGTCTAGGAAAACAGACAAAGTAGGTACGGTCGAGGAATTTAATTTCCTATCCATTTCGTACCTTGTCATAGTAGCTATAATATGACAGTCCTAGCAGCTTTCATATTAATTGTCACTGTGACAGGGACAACAATTTTTGTTTCCCGTAACATTTTATTGACATAATAGGAAAAGAGGAGCTTAATAAACAAATCAAAGTATAGTAGACACAAACATGTGAATACTAAATTCGATTTGAATTCCGCCTAATTTACCCTTGACATTAACGGAAATAAAAAAACAGGGTGCAATCTGCTAATCCAAAGCTAACCCCGCGACATTCTGATCCTCAATAGTACATTGTGTATTAAGGGCGGTAAATAAGGTATTGTGAATATTCATAATTCTTGTACCGCCCGTGGCACACACAATGTTTTTCATCACACCTGTGAGGCAAAAAAGTAAATAAAACTATATATTTTCACAAAACTACTCTAAAATAATGGTCTAAATCATTTTTCAAAATCAGGGATGACTTAAATTCATCATTTTTATAAAAGGAATCTCGGCGCCGCGCTAGTGCGACGTAAAGTCGTGTGAAAATCCATTATTGCCCATGGGCATAATACAGCTCATTACGTTCAAGTATGCCTGCGTATAATAACACTTTTTACGAGCAGGTGTGATGAAAAGATAATTCTGGTGGCTTATTATGGTCTCGTTTTATCTATTTATCGTGCTACGCGTCACCTTCGCGCCTACATACTTGTTAGAACGTGACGGCAACTCCGACAAACGATTAGACGCGGTATCATCATAAGCCTACTGACGCTGCGTCCACAGCTTCGCCCGCGGCAACATACCTAGTCTAGCCATAAGTTCTATCACAAATGTTTAAACTGATAAGAAGTTTATAGATAGATACTTTATATTTTCTTCGGTTACCGCGATATCAGATTTAAGAATCTGCTATTTATAACATTGACCTTGACTGCAAATTCAATAAACACATCAAATTAACTAATGATATTAAATCACACAACTTTCGATTCATCGATATGGTCAAAACTACTTTTTTGTCCACAAATCCAGGTTTTCATGCAATAATAATAATGCCAGGTGCAAAATCATACTTAAGGTGGCCCTACTCTAGGTAATTTATGACTGTCTTTAAATTTTATATTTTCAGAGAAAAATAACATTTCGGATAAAAAAATGTGTTTTTCATTCAATTTATCAGGTTATTTTTGGAACACCCGCTTTGTATCTCTATAATATTATCCAAATGTAGAAGTAATGAATTTTTTTCTTCTATACTTTAAATTCCGTCATCACTTTCCTTATTTATGAATGATACAATAACATCAGCTTGCAAAATGACATAACAACGCTGCGACCTAAATTGATCGTATTTGTCAAGGTTGACAAATGGCCGTAAATAAATGTCCGTACAGAGAGTAAATTTGTTTTTGTTGGTTTGATTCCAAGAGGCCTAGCCGAGATAACAACTGTACACTGAAAGGTCTAAAAATGTAACAAAGCATCTATTGATTATTGCCGTAGGTACATTATAATACGTTTCAATTTGTAATTTCATCGTGGCACGTTATAATATATAGAGACGGCATTATTCCTGAAAGTCAACCAAAATATTTTTTGAGTTTAGAAACACCAACTTATTTTCAATATTTATGTCAAAAGTCTTTTAATGGCTCTGAGTATGAGAATGAATAATATGGATAAACATTTCGCTACCCCGATAGTACAGTCGACAAAATAAGGTGTATACAAAAATGTTCAAAAATATGTCCTAGTGCACTCTAATTCTGTGTAATAAAAACGTCGTAACATATTTATGAGCGGATTCTTTCGATACTTGTTTTTGCACTTGACTACCTACAGATTCAGTTCTATGTTACATTTTCGGGGTAATTAAATCTGTACTAACTAAGTGTCAGTGTGACAATGTTCAAATTTCAAGTTGACAAAAGTCTACCATGGAACCTTGTAATACCGATTGGGGCAGCGATATTAGGTAATACTCGTAGAGATAATATGACCAATAAAAAAATTGATTACTCTCAATTCACGGACTTATACTATATATTCGCAATTTACATTACTAAATAAGTACAATAATCAAGTTTCGCTAATGCTTAAAACGTTGCCCGACAAAACTGTATCAAAAGTTATCCGTTCATAGCGACCCTCAGAGCCTTGAGGGGGGACGGAGGTTATCAATTGACCTCCTACAGGTCTATTAATATATTAGCTTTTATAGGTTTCAAGGATAGAAGAAAATAGACACTTCATTGTTTGACCTTCGTTTCATAAACTCATTTGATCAATCAAACTACTTAAATATTTTAAGTACTTAGTAGGTGCGTAGGTAAGTTATTAATTTATAAAAAGAAAGTTCGACGCGCTGCTTTATTTATATCTTGCTAAAGTTATTCCAGTACCTACCGAATACCTACCAATGAATAGCCAAAGTCAAAGCCAATGACGAATGTTATTGAAGCAAATTACTTTTTTATCGCGATAATATTACACTTTCATGAGAGTCAATAAATAATAGTTACCCAAACTTAAAAAATAAGGGTATCAAAAACTACTTTGAAACATTGTTATGGTCCAATAAAAGGTATAGATAGAATTACTTACTGTGTCATTACATTATGATCATTTAGGCGGAGTACGCCATTTTCTTAGAAAGTCACTTTCGAGATGGGTTGTGTTGTGAAACTAAGTGAAGAAGCCACTTTTTGAGAAATTAATATACTGAGGACAACACATTCTGAAAGCGTCATGTTCTGAAGACGTCACTTTCAGAGAAAGTAACATTCTGAGGACAACACATTCTGAAAACACCACTTTCTCTATAGCCATCAGAATATTTGTCACACCCTAAGTTCGTCACATTCTGACTTCGTCAGATTATGACTAACAGGGTATCACTTTCCGACTTGGTCACTTGGACTTTCGGAATATTCGTTTTATTTCACATTTCTGAAGATTAAGTGTATTCGTATCTTGCACTTACCTTTTCACACCCTTGAAATATGAAATCTGAGAACAAAAACCCTTTGTCTTTAAACATAATATAAGTAAAAATGTTACTATCGATAGAAGTAATCAGATTACTTGAAGCCTTTCCTTATTATTATTTATTAGAGTTACTTATCATTTATATTTCGTAGACCATTACATTTACAAGGCGAGTGTAAACGCACCAAAAATCGAACACGGTCGTTTCTATCCCTATTGTAGAGTTATCAGGAGCACATTATGGAACTATACAAATAAGTATGTATTACAGTATAATGTCGATAAGCATAAACGCCGAAGCCTGCACGCATAGGGAGAACTGGCAGCCGACAGAGATAAGTTCTAAGATCTGGTAACTATATTATTTACCTTGTACTAACTAGGTACGTATTCAAAATCTCGTTATAATTGTGTTATGATTAGGTACCTAAATCAATTTTCTAATTTTGGATTTCGGATCAGTATTTCATAATTATTTAAACGTCTAAGTTTCAGTTACTACCTACTTTATGCTGGGAATACGATACGACTTAATTAGTATGAAAGTTGAAGTAAACGCCGATATTTCAAGACTGTAGGTATTAGCTATTTTACTATGATATAGGTTATTAATGTAAGCTACCTACATAACAATAACCAAGTTTGATAATTTAAGTATGAATATGAATGATCGACTAAGTTACATGATTACATATTCAGTAAATTACCAGCTACAACGTAATATGTAGGTAAATATATTACACAAGCATAAATAGGTTGATATATTGATTGAATCTGAGCAGATTCTATTAACTTTTCGGTCCGCCGGCAAAATTGTTTTTCACCACAGCAGCCAAGGGCATGCGAATTGATCGCACGTTCTGATAGAAGTATTTACATATAAATTTAAGAGTTAAGTCGAGTTGTTTTATTCTTTCAATTTACAAGCATATATGATGTCAAAAAATTAGTGAAAAGTGGTGGCGTTTAATGGCAAATTCTGTGTCACATGTTACAATGTAGGTTTAGGTATATTTTCTTTGAAAAATACCCTGTTGAGTACAACTTACTACTACGTAATTCCTATTCGGAGTATATGAATATATAAAAATATAATAACTAATTATGTAAGTTTGAATAATGTAGTAAGAATTTATATTCGATATTGACGTAAGTTAATGAATTGTCTACTGATGAAATTGTTGCACCTACTAGTGCAGCCTCCTTCCTTCTTCCGTCCTTCTACTTTACGAGTCTTAGATATTATAATACATATATATAAATGTATTACCACCGACGTTATAATTTAACTAAATAACGAGCTAATTAATAAAATAATTCATGAACAAATTGAATTAATTACTAGCAGGTACATTAGATACCACTACTCGTATCGTTCTCACAAATTGAACTCCAATTGACGTAGCTAGAGCTACACAACGTCCTCACTCGTAACATTGAGATGCCACTTGATGTAGGTTCAACCAATGTATTTAGTGACGCTTTGGTAAATAACATAATTGCTTGTTAACAAGTTAGAAAATTACTAACTAATTACCAACTTCTCGACGATATTTGTATAAACATTTATTTTAACAAAATTTGGATATTTGGACGCCACATGCCAACAATGATTCAATTTTCATAAAAAAAAGAACTGATTTATGTAAATGTTTGTATTTGGCTCATATGTATTTATGTAAATCGTGTTTTGTTTACGAATAGAGGAAAGTTAGATTATCTTCGCGAATATTGAATCACGTGTGTTCAATCAGTCATAACTCACTCGAACATTTCATTGATATTCTTAGGTTTATATTACTTTAGTAAAACAACTCAGGCGGCACATAAGTACCTATGTATTTACATACCTTGTTGCTTTTACCAATAGTCTAAATACATACATATGCGTATGTGAGAATTTAGATTTAGAGTTTATCATACCTATGCACCGCATTATGGCCGCATGGTGATTGTTGTATTTGAATTAGTCACCACCCTATAACTTTCCGTGGGTGTCGTAACAGTTGGCTAAGAGATTGAAGTGTCACTGACCATTCGTTTTTATTGAATATTGATGAATAATTGATGATGGGCAGCATAGTGGATACACTACTGCGATCGTATTACTTATAATCGCAAATCAAACATGCATTCAAACGCACAGGTACGGTCGAGGAATTTAATTTCCCACCCATTTCGAACCTTGTCATAGTAGCTATAATATGACAGTCCTAGCAGCTTTCATATTGATTGCCACTGTGACATGTTACGAAATGGGTAGGAAATTAAATTCCTCGACTGTATCTAATAGGAGAAGCCTATGGTCATATCCAGCAGTGAACTGAAATAGGCTGAATGATACATATACATATATATACCTACACACTCAAAGTCCCGTTTTCACTAGCCCGGATACTCAGAGGCCATGTTAATTATTTTTATCCAGTCTCAGACAATGAAAATCCAGATAAGAAACAAAACCCATTGTTTAAACTACGTTAGCACAAATCTGGCTACATAAGACCAAGTAACTCCGATAAATGAGGTTTGTAATATCTGAAATGACTCTGGCTTGCATAATCTTAGCTTTCTCTTAATAATGTCGCAACGTCATAAAGCGGGACGACCCAATGAGTGCGCGGGGGAGGGAGAGGCGAATTAATCTTGTTTGTGGTTGTTGGAGCCCAGAATTGACTTTCACAACATTATTAAATTGATAAAAACGGTAAACTTACAGCTTCATTCATTATATGCAGTAACTAACAAATTGTTAATTAGGAAATAGGTACTACCTAGACCACCATTTTTTTTATTTTATTATCAAACCAGTAAGCTCTATTATCATGAGTAAGCCTCGGTACAGTTATCAACGTGCCGGATTATTTTCCATAGTAATATTGGGAACATAAACCGGGAGCGGCACATCTCTAGCTGCAACAGACTAGTTCAAGTTTCTCCGCTTGACCCAAAACTCGACCCCGCCACTCTACCTAGGAAATGTTTCCCTGGAATGTAAGCATCACTTATCCGTAATTATTATGAACCTATTTCGCATAAAGTACTTGGGGTTGCTCTGGAGATCGTGAAATGATCTTAGTAACGAGAGCTTTACACTTCACAAGTACATTAATCTCACATCTGTCAGCCTTCGTAGCCTAGTTGGTAGTGACCCGTGATACTTGGGGTTGCTCTGGAGATCGTGAAATGATCTTAGTAACGAGAGCTTTACACTTCACAAGTACATTAATCACACATCTGTCAGCCTTCGTAGCCTAGTTGGTAGTGACCCTGCCTACGAAGCTGGAGGTTCCGGGTTCGAATCCCGGCGAGGGCATTCTTTGTGTATTTATTTATCACAAATGTCTGTTCCTTGGATGACCAAGGAACAGACATTTGTGATAAATAAATACATAATATAATATAATAGATAGATACATAATAGATAGATACATATAGATACTTAAATACATAGACATCCATGAGGATGTCTATGTATTTAAGTATCTATATGTATCTATCTATTATATATATCGTCGCCTGGTACCCACATCACAAGCCTTAATTGAGCTTACCGTAGGACTAGGTCGATTTGTGTAAGATGTCCCAAGATATTTATTTATTTATTATTATTTATATTAATACTTACATCAAGAGGTATTCAAGCTAAATGAATCACTATGTAAAAAAAATACGAGTGGCTTTAATGTTAGGATCACATTATTGTGATTATCAAAAGTAAATATTCGCGGAAAACATTGGCTATTATATTTTTTTCGTCAATGTATCATGGAATTAGCAACGTATAATGAAAATAAGTAGTTTTATTTTTCATAATTATACGTCACATAATCACGTAAGAATTACAGTAAATTAAGAAAACTCTATCCCAAAAAAATGTGTGTTACGGGAACAACGCGTAAAAAGACTTATAAAGAATAAACATTAACAATGTAGTACTTTACAGAGCAAATCTGTTTATTGTTCGTTTTTTATCTGAAACACACTTGTCATTACTGTAAGCATACACAAAAATACTCACAGTCAAGTCCATTGATCGTAAGGATTTATTTAGTATTGGAAGCTGATATCGAAAATAAACGCGTGAAAATTTGTAAATGACGGTAGATTGACACCTATTACTACAATGAACATACTTTCCACAATGCGCCGACGTGATTTTATGAACGTTAGTTGTACACAACATTATGTCTTGTCCACGAGATAGGAAATTATTACAATTTATAAGAGGCGGGAAAGAGTAGCAACTTATTGCAGGCCCTTCCTCTAACTTCCAATCTTGAAATAACATACGATCAACACATTATGTACAATTTATGTTATAATATTTCACTTCATGAAAAACGGTGCCTAAGCCACACATTTAAATTTGAGCAAGATGGCGGGTAAATTGCGAAAGGAAATTTATTGAGGGCTACGTACCTACAACGGCGGCGAGCGGGCCACTGTATAGCTCAGGCGATTACGTTTATAAGTATTTAATAAACTTATTACAACACTCTGTAGGTACTTGGCACATGACACGTAGACAAAGTCGATAATATTTAATATTTTCCATAATCCACAGGTATATGTCATTGAAATACACATCTCAGTCCATAGGGGATTAAGCACTAAGTAAACACATGTCGTCTTATTTTCAGAATACACTTGATACATTTCTAAGAAACGTTATAAACAGGATATCAGAAGATCCATCGTCGGTACCCACCAAGCATGAGAGCGTTTTATTTGTCAAAAAATACGGTACGGTACAATGCCTCTGTTTCTGTCCGGACAGAACCTTATTCTATGATTTATATACCTAAGTTGTATTGAATAGTACATTAAGTACTATTTAATGTAAATGATTCGAAGAATTACTAAAAGAACATGAACGTGGAAAATAAACAATTGTTACTTATTTGTTCAAAGACAATAATTATTTTGTGCTTAGACTTCAATCATTTGATAATATTTTTTTGCTCTAAGAACATGTGATTAAATATTTGTACTGTTTGTATTGTATGTGTACGAGTAGTAAGTAGGTAGTTAAAAAAAGTCATTTATGGATAATTATTTATCTTCAGAACAGTAAAAGTCATATTAGTGACTTAATTTGTTTTTAATTATAGGAATTATTTACTCATGTGCTTTCGTCCAGAAAGTTTCCCACTAAGAAGGTGTATTGTGTATAGGCTACATTCATATATGTAAATTCTCAAATTGTAATCTATAATGTAAATTCTCATCGATGACTGTAGCAAAAAAACTAGGTTTACTTTGATAAATTAAAAATGGCCATAAAAGCGTCAATTGAATTTAATTTATTGATCCGTTTAGGTTATAAAGTGTCTTATTGAGTATCTGATTAGACTCACCAAATATCTGTCATAAAAATATATAGGTATAATAAGAGTTAACAC
The DNA here is from genome assembly GCA_025490895.1 of Thaumatotibia leucotreta. NCBI lineage: Eukaryota > Metazoa > Arthropoda > Insecta > Lepidoptera > Tortricidae > Thaumatotibia > Thaumatotibia leucotreta. Next base: position 29,036 of record JALPQI010006480.1, read on the forward strand.
CTAACCCCCTTATTCATAAACGCCTCTTAACACGTTCATTGCGGCAGTCCATTTCGTGTACTTTACATTGGAGCTGTATCAGGTACATTAGACCTGTTTCTGAACTTTTCGTTGTAGCGTCATAGGGTCGTATGGATCTGTTCAAGGTGCACGTCTTTAAGTTTAATTTACTGGCTAGTAGTAATGATTCCTTTCTTTTTTTTTGTTCTAATACACTTTCGATGAACACATCAACATATAACTTCAGCCGTTTCTAGATCTAAGAATTAGAAGATTATAAAATCTGCAAAATAATTTGACAGATCCATTCGACCCTATATCCGCACTGAATGATTAACTTATCGATAAAAGTTTAGGGCTGTGAATGTAAAATATCGATAAACTTTAGACGTGTTTTATTCGAAGTAAAACAAAACTTGAAACCAACGTTAAAAAAATCAACGAAATTAAACAAAACTAGAAAAAAATAAAATACAAACAATATTTTGCAAATTTATATTGCTGCGCTCTGTGGTGGGATGGACACATTTTCTAATATTTGTATTTTTTTGCTTTTTGGATTAGCGGGCGTCGATAAAGGCGAATCAGATGCATTTTGAGAAATGGTTAGTGTGTCCGGTGGTCGGACTTGTATATATATTATTATTTTTACTCACTTTACTACGCAGTCGATAAACTGGTGTCAAAGGCGCAGGTCTATCTGGTGGTCTGGTATCAACATCTGCATCATTTTTTCGACGTTTGACGGTATTACGGACATTAAAAGCATTCGTCTGGACCGCTTCATGATAAGACCCAAACACAGCTAACCCACCGAATAACTGTTCAATAATGTTTATTGCACTCGAGATTGCACGTTTTTTTTCGCGTAGTACCTACAAAATGTCGACTAAGGGCGGCACTAGACAAACTAATCATAATCCTGGTGCGTTTAGCGGGTCATCGGGTATCAGGTCGAAAGGACCTGATATCCGCACTAGGTGCAAAAATTTTCTTTTCTGTCGGTATCAGATACAATCGACCTGATACACTTTTATTGTACCGATGAAATATATTCGAAGAGACAATTCCAAAAATATATTTGTCTCATTTCTACTCCTTTGCAAATAGAAGATACATGTCCCGCACCAGCGGTAGGAACAGTATTTTTAGTGCCGCCCCGCGGGATAGTTTATCATCGGATCTTTTAGACCTGATACCGCAATGAACGTGTTAAATTAACAAGCTACTGCAATCGAAAGGGACAAAACACTGTTGTCCCTTTCGATCTTATAGACATTGATAAGATCGACATTCCTACTTAAATATTAAAAATCCTTTAAAATTTGTGTTAAATTATGAATCTGGGTCGACTCATATTGACATACCTACACGACGTAAAGAACCGGATATAAGAGGTACAAATAATAATAATATGATTAAATATAATTAATTATCGGTGGATGGAAAGCCTGTACTCAAGTACATAAAGCTTTAATGGAACCCAACATGTACCAAAGCGGCTTGTATAAAAGAAACATTATTATTATAAGCAATGTTTGCGGCGGGGAAAATACGGGCCGAGGCCTGTAACAAATGTGGGCACGGGAGATAACTCAGTAGCGGGCTTAGAGCGGGCGGCCGCAGTTCATTAGCCAGGATATGCGGGAATTAAGCTCACTATGGTTAGTAGCAGGAAACCTTTCAGCTACAAACTCAATATTAAGTCATTGGCTATAGATTTAATTGAACGCAACAGGTAACGTAGGAATTGGATCTATTGCGTCAGTTTCTCGCATAGGCAACAGAACGGACTACGCTGTTATGTCACAAAAATCTAATTCATATACATGGTATTACTTTCGACGTCTTTATTTAAAAAAAAACAAACGGGTCTTAATGGCGTAACGCGATTAAGACCCGTTTGTCTTTAAAATATGAGTGATAATCGTGAAAGTTTAAATGAATATACTTTCGACGTTTTAGAATTTTTAGTATATATATTTACGAAATTTAAATATTTTAGTTAGAGTTATGATATTCAAATTTCGTTGTAAAGTTAGAAAAAAGAGGCTTGTTGTATTTTGAAGAATAACTTGTATTGACATGTAAATATGAATGTCGAAAGAATAAAGTAATTATTCTCATGGTTTGTTATGTTTCTTGTTTAATGTGGTTATTATAGTAATGATTTTAAACGCTTTCAGTGACAGTGCGTCGACAGGCGGGGTGCTTAAGGCACTGGGTGCTTAGACAAGTTGCCAATCGCTAGCGCTTAATCGTCAATCGTAAACGAAAGGCAGCTACCTGTCTTTGTCGCACCAATATGGAAAAGTGACAGAGAGAAAAAACTACGATACGCTACTAAGCGCTAGCGATTGGCAACTTGGCTAAGCATCCAGGGTCGCGTTTTATAAAGTTACAATTTACAATTTCGCTGTTTGCCTCTCTTTCTAGCCAATATGTGCGTGCGTTAGAGAGGCAAACAGCGAAATTGTAAATTGTAACTTTATAAAACGCGACCCTGGACCCTATACCACAAAACTTTACAAGCGTACAATTCTACAAAATTGTCAACTTTTTGTATGGGAATTTATACAATTTTGTAGAATTGTACGCTTGTAAAGTTTTGTCGTATAGGCCACTGGTCTCACCGCGAGCTACTAAGCTTAGACACAGCGAAACTCGCCCAGCTGTCAGCTATCACCGCCCGGGCGAGTATCGCCGTGTATATTTTTTTTACAAGGGAGTGTGTATCTTTTGTTCGTGTTTATAGCCCATAGTTAGTAGCTCGTGGTGAGACCAGTGCCCAACTCTTTCACTGTCAGCGATAGTGTTTAAAATCGTACCGGTGTTGAAACAAAATTGAGAATAAAAGTGACCGCAAAATATCTGGAGTTGAAGAATATTATAATAAAATGTTATGTTAATATAAATAATGTTTGGTATTATTCGTTTCGTTGATGTACCTGACTATAACAATTATACAAAAATATATAAAGTATTGGTTTATTTCTTTATGTCCTGACCATACACATCTATAGAGGCAAAAACATATCGAAAGTAATTTACAATAAGATATTTTCTTTGAGTACGTTAATTGTAAGGTATTTATCTATGGGCCTCAATCCATCAATGCCTAAAATAAACGTAGATATTTCATTTTATTCGCAGGACGATTCTCGTAGCTCTCCGAAAACAATTGACGAAAACAACGAAGCAAAGTTCATTATCATTAGTGTATCTATTAGCTGCGAATCCAAACAAGTATTTTGAGAAACCTTCACAATTTGTTTAACGGTACTTTTGTACCTAGACCACTCGGGAACCATGTCTAAGTAACGCTAAAGCACATTGTTAGAAATCTCTTACTAGTTGTCACTATGACATAGTTCTAGAGTGGCCTAGGGTTCCACAATTGGTTGAGTGTACACTATAAGTAAACGAAAAACTGTAATGAGCACTAAAAACTTTAAAACTTGTAATAATCAGCTAGCGAGAGGGTGCGAGGGGATAGTCTATGAGGAAAATGAAGCAAAGTAATAATGCAATTCAGTTTAGGTTCAGGGAAAAGGACACTGATATACGACTCGTATAACCTTGTCCCTTTCCTTCGGCCTAAACTCAACCGCATTAGTACGTCATGGTAACCTCCCATCAGGCAGCAAGACCCATAAATCTGCCGTGACTTCACATTCCGAACAATCCCTACGGCTAATTCCATTTAAACTTTTGTGAGACGTAATAATTTTACTATAAATATAATTAAACGGTTAAACTCACGTGTCACTACGCGCGGCATGTTTCAGAGATCCTAGATCTCCTTTATCAAGCACTGAGCCCATGTTCACGCCAAGCGACTCGCGAGCGCGGCGCGTACTCAACCTACGGCTGTTGGTTTCAGCAAGTACCCAGCAAGGTCCATTCATCCTTAGTTGTCTTATCAAGTAAACAAATTTCTAACCTAAAAGTACACGTTTTCTGCTGTTTCCTTGATTAAAAATTAAGCAATTTACTAATCACTACGGACGGACTGCACAAAATACGGACTCAAGTATTTTGGTATAGGCAATTATGGCAGTTTACAACAGAAAACGTGTAGTTTTAGGTTAGAAAGTTGTTTACTAGATAAGACAACTAAAGATGAACGGATTTTAGGTACTAGTATTTTAACTAGTGTGAAACGCCTCGAGGTGAACAGAGCTGCACGTTAAAAAGAAACTATTTTTAACAATATACTTATCAACAATGAGTTAAGTTACCTAATTGAGGTTTTTCTTTGGTTACAGATCCCATATGCGGGAATCACACTGAGTTGTTTGCCGCATGCCAACAATGTTGGTTGTTGGTTGTATGCAATGTTGGTTGGTGGCTTGTAATTGCCACTTTATTTGTTATACTTACTTTACCTACGTAATTAATAACAGCTATACCCATATTTGTAAACTTATATGCTGCCTGTAATTGAATATAATTATTTACCTGTTTAAGATAATATTTTAAAACTAAAGAACAAGTTAAACTAAAGAAAATATGTAGGCACAATAACGTTTTTCGAAAGAAATAAATAAAAACCATAAATTTGATTATATGGATCCCCGAGTGTAAGAGTGCAATTTCTATTTATAAACAGTTATAAAACCAATTAAAACCAACCCGCAGAATTAACATTTTATATTAATTTCCGAAAAAAAAGTAAACGAACGGCCCGCCATCAACACTACGCCAAAATAAATTGAAACCCTTTTCGATCACGACGGACGCTATAATTAAAGTTTAGACAGGATTTAACGCTTGAATAATCCAAGAACAGGGACGCTTGTCACCATAAAACATGATAATTGCAATGTAAATTCCAGGGGAATTCAATTCAGTATTACTCCAGTCTTGGACAATTTCATTTCAGTTTATTCAGGGATGAGGCAACCGGGATTGGCTCGACCTCATCCTGTTGTAATGCTTTTTATATTCGAGCCACTCATTTGTACGGAAATCCCCCAGTGAGAGGTCAATTCTAATCTCGGCGATCGTTCTTGGCACAATGTACCAGTTGATGTCTTATTGAAATTGGTTCTGTCGTATTGCTATTCGCAGATTGCATGACAATATCCAATTTTACTTATTTGACTTAAAGAGCACTCCCATGAAGTGCTTTATTATTATTACATTGTGAGTTTGCTTTAGGACACAAATCACTCGCGACATTTGGTTACTCAGGTAGCTATCCTACACTAGCAAAAGTGTATTTGACATCGTTTCGTTTTCGTCTGAAACGAAATGTAACAAAACTGATTAAAAAAATCTCAAATTCGTTACAGAATGTTTCATACCTTTAGTATGGGGGTAACTAATGTGAGAAATCTCAATTTACATAATTATTTTCGTGACATTAGAGACATACTTTTTTTGTTTCATAACTGAAAAGTACGCACGATGCCGAGTAAAATGGTGTTTTTACAGTCCATGATTGCGTATAAAAATTAAAAAGTACACATTTACTGCAAATGGCCCTCATCTGTTTTAAGAAAACAGTGTTGTCATTAATAAAACATGGAAAAAATCATACGTGTATCAAAAACTATCACGCCATTGCAAGTAATGTGTTTATTTAAATGAAAATACGCAGGTAATCTTGAAATCGTTCCTACTTTTTGAGCATCGGTAGAGTGGTATAATAAAATAATAAAACCTATATTTTTAAATTATAAATATTAGATGTCATATATAGACCCCGGTATCGGAGGTGCAAAATGGTAGCTGTCAAGTTCTTAGGGATGGGGTAAAAATATTTGTTATGTCGATAATTAAAGTTACATATCGATAATTTTTCTTTACCATAATAATAAGCTAAGGCTTTAATTAAACGCACCTATTTACGACATAAACTATGACTATATAATTGAAAAATCAACAAAATATTTATTTAATGTTATGTAACATCGCCATACTTTTTATTGAGGCAATTGTCGATGAACCTTCTGAAGTTTGGGTTTTCGAATTTAGTCCAAAGTATGTTACAACTGTCGAAAAACTTAAGCAGATCTCGGTTACAGTTTAATTGGTTTTAATTTTTTTTGCTTTTTTTATGAGGGTTTTCATACAAGATTGAGTTGCAATGCAAGATTACAAATATTGGAATGGAATATCCTTTATTAAATAATCAATATTAGTAGAACATACGTTGTTGATTTTCTCTTGATGGCAATTTGACTCCATGTACTTTTTTATATTTCAACATCTGGAAATGATATGTATTCTGCAAATTGTATATTAAATGTTTTTCATTCATTTTTGAAGTTCAGGGTGTTCAGCAAGAAGTGATTCCACTTTCTATTGTATAAAATATTTTAGTCGAATAGACTCGTAAACACGGCTAAATAATCGAAGACATCGTTGTAAGATGACTTTGACTATCTATTGACATAAATAATTTATTTTAATATAGTTATATATTTAATAAAAACATAAAGTTTTTATTCAATGTTGTGCAACTCGAAACATAATAAATGTAATAGCAACCAGAGATTTGTATTGTAATAGTTATGATTTATATATTAAATGTTAATTATTATCATAGATCCCAAAAAAAGGGATACAAATAAATGGTCCTTGTACATAAAAAAATAATTGTACAAAAAATCGAGTATTAAATGTTAATTATTATCATAGATCCCGAAAAAAGGTATACAAATAAATGGTCCTTGTACAGTAGGGTTCAAAATTGCATGGACTGTTTATGAATGAATTCATTCATAAATTGTCCATGCAATCTGAACGCCACTGTACATAAAAAAATAATTGTACAAAAAATCGAGTATCGATATCGACATCACAAAATGTGATTACCTATCCCTAAGTAAGAACTTGACAGCTATCATTTTGCACCTCCGATACCGGGGTCTAGTCATATACCAAAGAAAAACGACCAAGATCACCTATGTCCGAGGTGGGGATCGAACCCACGTACTCAATATCAACCTATTTTTTTTTGTATCGTATGTTCAACCTATATTTTTGTCCAAAACAATGAAGATGCCTACAAACAAACAATTAAAATAAATCAGCAGCTGCTTTCAATCAACGTCTATACCAAATTCGTCCTTTTTATGCAATCCAAAGTAAAAAAATAGGGTCTAGCGAAAGAATGTGGCGAACTGGATACAGGGGAAAAGCGTCGAATCATAAATGTTACCGCGCCCCTCAAATCGCTCGGCAAACACAGGCCGAAAACGTGATTTTCCTTTTCATGTTCTGTGTTACATTTTCATCTTGACCTGCTTTTATGTTTTACCTTCAATATTGAGATGTAAATCTAAATATGGGTACCTATTGGTCTTTGAATGACTTTTTTACTTCAGCCAGTTCAAGTGAGGTTAGAATCTTGAAAAGCTAAATAGAATATGATTATAATGATATAAATTCTTATACAGTAAGCAAAATGATACTAAATCCCAAAGTGTAGTAGATAAATTAGGGTAACTTAGAAAGTATATTTTCTCAAACATGCAATGAAATGTTGTCATTATGTTCGTCATAATAGGCTAAAGTATGACGTTGCAGGCGGATGACCTCGAGATAATAGTAAAGTATTTTCATACGAATTTGACGGCCTAGGCCGGAAAGTAATATTTATACCCTAACAGCAGTCAATAGAGTCCAAAACCAATGAAACCATATTTGGCTTCGTATGCATTAGAGGGTTAAATCATGGCGTCGGTTTTCATGAACAGGCTAAACAGCTAAATTCTATTTTTTTAATTGTCGTATTTTTTATTATTTCATTGCATACCTCTGTTTGAGAAAAGCACTATACATGCCTCACCGTGAAATGGGCTTACCCGGCGTCTGCAGTAATGTACTGTACTATTCATAAAAATAATAATTTAAAATAAATTAACTTTATATATAGTTAAATTATCATAAAATTTATTAAAAGGCATGTAAATTTGTTTTGAAAATTTAAATACAGTACGTGAATCAAGGTCCTCGCAAAACAATGTTTCTTAATATCATGTTTATGGATAGTAAATAATAATATAATATATATTTGACAAAATTATTTTTCGTAATACCAACAGTTCATATTATCTTAACAATTGAAATTTATACGCGTTAATTAATTATTAAACGATTTCCACTTTTCTATGATTTCTTTGAACGTATGTATTTAATTTCACATCCATATACCAACCTCTCCGTAGACTCACATGAAAATATGAACTTGAACATTGTTTCTAATATTAATAAGTCATAATTACGACAACAGGGAATTCGAAGTTGGAAGTGCAAAATGTGCGGTAGCATTAGGAGCGGAGGCGGCGCCGTGGGCGGGACCACCGGCGAATGTGCTAAATATGCCAGTCACGAACGCTTACGGCAGAAACAACAACATAAATGTAAAAGCTGCATGATAAAAATTTAATAAAGCCGGCAGCCCCTAATTTCTATGCTGATTTCTACGGATAAAAAGAGCTACTTTTACACTTGGCAGAATATGAAAATGAGCGTTAACGTTATTTATGTTCTTGTTCAAGGTTCCGTAGTTTAAAAACGAAGATGCCTTTGTCATGTTAGTCTTTTTCTGCGTGTCTCTACAACTCCATAGTAAAAGGCTTTAACATCTCTTGATTATTGAAATACCTAGTTACACTCAACCTATCAAGACAGATAAGTTTACCTCTTTGTCAATAAATACATGTTTGAAAGGGTTTAGCAGCCTTACCGAACAAGAGGTGCCTTTCCCCACGGATGAGGTCAATATTTTAGGTGGTGTACTAGCAGGACCTAAGAATACTCCATGCTTAATATCAGCTCTAGATCTTCTTTTGTTTCAGAGTTATTCAAGATAATGTAAAATATACAGGGTGTCGTTGAAAGTGGCATATTTCGAGAACTGTTCAAGTTAGATCAACCAAACAAAATTGTGTTTGATAACCAAACACCGGTTTCGCGGGGGCAAAAATGTACCAGTGCTAGGGATTCATTAAATATGTACTTAGTTTATCGACATCCATAAAAATAGTTTTTTTTAACCATCATTATCATAACTAAACTAATGGCTAAGTTGGAATACGTTTAACTATGTACGAACCTCTTTAATTTATACTTATCGCAATTATAAACAACCGATATCTGACATTGACTGTGTCAAGTCACTTTTGACAACCATTGAATTTCATCTAGTACCTACAACCATATTATTTTGCAATCTGATCAATTAAATCCATTTTTGTTTCTTAAGGCGGCTAAAAATGCCACGCAAGAAAAAAGTATCCCGAAAAGAAATAGAACTCTATCATAAAACAGATATTCATCAAAAGTATAAATTGTTTGAATTTGCTCCAATTATTACAGTTGACCTAGTTAGGTCGTTTAGTTGGCTAAAGTGGATATTGTCACCCAGGCGACGAAGATTAAAGTCTGAAAGTGTAGAAAAAATGTTGATTGTATATTATGAAAATTATATTAAATATTAAAAATAATTCATTCCTCAAAAAGTTTATTTTTGTGTATGTAGTTTCCTTCTTCATTCAAATTTTATCGATATCAAATAATAAAATTAGTTTAATGTGTCCTCGCACTATTAAACGTCAGTACAGATTTGCCCCCGCGAAACCGGTGTTTGTTGATAACAATAAAATAAACTACACAATGCATATTTTTAACCTGCATCTTGTTCTTATTTTTCATAATAAAAAACAAAGTTCTTGTTTTTTTTTCATATTTTTTTTTATTTCACGCGGAGTTACACCTACAAAAAAAAAATGCGTACATAGCCACTAATGTCCACTGTATACATAAATAAAAATATTTCCGTAAATCATCGTGCGTCATGCCAAAAAAAAATTTTTCAGAAGTAGTCGTTACTGGCATACAAATAAAGTACCAGTGCAGTGTGAACATAAGTTAGTGTGTAGGTATACAATCTCTCGACACTTACCGCACAAAATAATATATCATTGACGTCAATTGACTTATTAGTACATTTGCTATACAGGGTGGTCCAAACCTTGACGTCAAAAAAATTTTTTTAGGTTCTCGACGTCATGGGCTATCAGAATATACCCCATGTATGTTAGCCGATTTTTTGTAGTTTTTGAGTTATGAATTTTTGAAAAAAAATTTTAGAGAAATACTGGAATGAAGAAATTTATTGATAAAAAAAACTATTGGGTTTTTTAAATATTTTCCTTTTGTGAAAGTATTACTACAAATAAAGCACTTACTGACAAAAAAATTAGCGTCCTCACTTTGATACAAGTAGGATAAAAAATACCAAATTCAAATTTTTACGTTAAAAACGCATCAAAATAGCATTAATGTAGGTAAATAAAAAAAAATAAAACATATCCCAAGGATTTTTGGTAATCTAAAGACTGCCCTAGACCTTAACCCTTCCTAAAAGCAAAAAAAAAGTGATACTTAATGATGAGGATTTTTCGGAGTAGTCGGTCAAATAAACTTAAAAAAAAGCTTCTAAATTTTTTATTTCAAAATAAAGTAAAATTTCGTCTGGTTTGTTGTTCTCATCAATAAACAAAAACAGAAAATGCATGAAAACTCAATTTGTGTACTTATTCAAGTATTTTTTTACTACTTTAAAATTTTAAGCTTTTTTGAGTTTATTTGACCGACTACTCCGAAAAATCCTCATCATTAAGTATCACTTTTTTTTTGCTTTTACGAAGGCTCAAGGTCTAGGGCGGTCTTTAGAAAACTAAAATCCCTTGGGATATGTTTTATTTTTTATTTACGTAAATTAATGCTATTTTGATGCGTTTTTAGCGTAAAATTTTGAATTTGGTATTTTTTTATCCTACTTGTATCGAACTGAGGACGCTAATTTTTTTGTCAGTAAATGCTTTATTACAAAAAGAAACTAGTTAAAAAACCCAATAGTTTTATTTTTATTAATAAATTCCTTCATTCCAGAATATCTCAAAAAAAAATTTTTAAAAATTAATAATTTGAAAACTACAAAAAATCGGCTAACATACATGGGGTATATTCTTATAGCTCATAACGTGAGGAAACTAAAAAAAAGTTTTTGACGTCAAGGTTTGGACCACCCTGTATAAAAGAGAGATAAACATTTGACACATAGTATTGTTTTCGACATTTGATTTGTTGCATTTTCTGTTGGAAAATGGAAAACATTAAGTGTAAGCCTTGTGAAAAAACGTTAAAAAATATATGTGGAAAGAAAAAATGCATACAAAAATGACAAGAGGCTTATTTATATAGCAAATGCACTAATAAGTCAATTTACGTCAATGATATTTTGTGCGGTAAGTGTCAAGAGATTGTATACCTACATACTAACTTATGTTCACACTGCACTGGTACTTTATTTGTATGCCAGTAACGACTACTTCTGAAATATTTTTATTTTTTTTGGCATGACGCACGATGATTTACGGAAATATTTTTATTTATGTATACAGTGGACATTAGTGGCTACGTATGCATATTTTTTTTGTAGGTGTACCTCCGCGTGAAATAAAAAAAAATATGGAAAAAAAACAAGAACTCTTTTTTTATTATGAAAAATAAGGACAAGATGCAGGTTAAAAATATGCATTTTGTAGTTTATTTTATTGTTATCAAACACAATTTTGTTTGGTTGATCTAACTTGAACAGTTCTCGAAATATGCCACTTTCAACGACACCCTGTATATTTTACATTACCTTGAATAACTCTGAAACAAAAGAAGATCTAGAGCTGATATTAAGCATGGAGTATTCTTAGGTCCTGCTAGTACACCACCTAAAATATTGACCTCATCCGTGGGGAAAGGCACCTCTTGTTCGGTAAGGCTGCTAAACCCTTTGACCCGACGTTTCATGAATACTCGTAGTTCTACCTGATTCTAAAAACATGTTAACGCATAAAAAAAATTTTGGACCCTTATTCTTTTTAAAACACCTATTCAACGACACTTCACACTATCTAAATATAAATATAGACCTAAATAAAAAAATAAAAAAAGGTGTATGTACGGAAAGTACCGACCCAAAAAAAAATTATTTTACCATGTTTTCGGTGTACAGCCCTATATTAAATTACAAATTTTTAGTGAGCTATGCTGCGGGATGACAGACAGGGAAACTATAAGGGTCCCAACGGAACCCTAAAAACTCTTATTCCCAAAACCTCACAGGTCACACAGTTAACAGGAATAATCGTACACTTATTTTTGGCCACCGTGTTTACTCATATACTTAAACTTAATAATTATTTTTTATAAATAATTAATTATAATGAACTGGAACAAAAAGTATTGTTCACTATAGTTTCATAATCAAATATCTCTTCTTTATTATGTTATAACTTTAGTTATGCAGTGTAGCGACTGTAGCGTACTGATGAATTTGTTAGACGAACGATGTTCGATATGAAAAATACAACATGAAACAGGACGCCAAAGAGGTATTGAAATTAACGATTGTTATTTTTTATAGAAGGAAAAATTTGAAAGGAATGATTTGGTATACGACTGTTATATATAACTAAAACGGCTGAAAAGTTATACAATTTTTTCCTTGCAGATGTAATCCAAAAGAGATTCTAACTCGTCAGAATTGTAAAGCTGATCTTTATATATTTATTCCTTTGAAATGTTTAACGATATTGCACCGATCAAATGATTTATTAAATGAAATTACATGTCTTTTGGAAGTCGTAAGCCGAAAATTTTTGGCTTTTCAGCTCAGATCTTCCTGGCAAACAAAGGGCGATCAGTGAAACAAATTTATCTGACTGTGATAAGTGGTGATAATCGACATTGTCCAATATATAACGAGGTTGAAAATTGAATGAGAAACGTCGGGAACAGGGTCCCTATGGCGGGCACTACACAAGACAGATTCCGGGACTAAGCCTCCAAATCCCGGTGCAAGGGTTACTGACGGGTAAACCCTTGACGGAGGAGTCAAATCCTTTTACATATCTATAAAATATTTTCAATCTACATTCGGGTCAATCTTTTCTAGATCCTGATGTCGTAGGTACTATGTTTTAAATTGAAAGGACAGTTCCGAGACACATTATTTTAAAAACTCGGAATAAAAATTGAAAAGTATGCCACTTATTCAGTCAGAATTGAATGTAGGCATATGTCGTGATATATGTTAAAGTGCTTTTTAGTTGGGTAAAGTGCTTTTAAGTTTTTAGTTAGGTACTCCAATATCACAAAGATGAGCAAATTCGTAAAAAACTATACCGGACTCTTAAAAGACAACAAGACTTTTGCCATAAAACGCTCTCTCAAAAGTTTCCCCTGTGGTTTTTTAAGATGCAATGTTGTGACCTAAACAAGCTAAATAAATATTATTTTGATGCAAATAGCCTATGTACGACAAATACCACAGATTTGTTTTTTCAAATCAAATTAACACGTTTTTAATCCTTTCTCGTTTACCGCAACAAAGTCAATAAATTATCATTTTAATCAAAAACAAATTATCTCGCACGTGGCTTAGAGCATTACATTACAACCCTTTGGGCGAATGTGATACCACATCCTATATACAACATCAGGGAATTGACGCAAGCCCACGAAACATATTTTGCTGTGGACATCGGTAATGTACATACCTACAACCGCAAAACGATTTCTGATTACCTCCTGCCACCTCAGAATGTAACCTGAAACTTGAATACAAATAGGTTTAGATTTCCCAATTACGATTGCGCTTTTTGTCTATTATACTCTGTTTCTTTTTTTATACTGTTATTTCTGTGTCGTGAGTCTGGTAGGTAGGTAATATAGGTGTAAGGTTTATAAATCATTAATGTTGCGTTATGTTGCAGAATGTATTTTTATGCCACTAGCATCATACATTATTATTTTATCTTTTGGTATCGCAACTGCTCTCTCTTTTCTATAAATATACGATACAGCTACACTTCAACTTCGAGCCGAGTCAGATATAACGAAAAAGTAAAAAATAAATTTCCCATCATAAAATGACAAGAAATACGGCTTACTATAAAATAACTTCATCCAGATAAAGTAAACTTTAAAGACGAAGAGAGTTTATTTACAGAAAGTGCTTTGGTTCCGGAAGTAGCTTCGTTCGCTAGATAATTCAGTAGGCAGAAATAACGCTGAAGTTTTATCTGTGCAATACCGCCGTAAATAAGTACCATCATTTCAGTGGGAAGTCTGAAAGAAAACCAAATCCACAAATCGCTTGTCAATTTGAATAAATTTGAGGATTCCAGGAAAACCGGGTTATTAAAATAAAGACTGTACACGATAAAATTCTCAGAAATTACAATATGCTTTTGGCTTTGCTTTTGGCAAAGATGTATAAGAAAAGATAAAGCCATTTGAATCGATTTCTGGTACCATTCTTATTACATGTTATTATTTTTAGATAGAGGATTTGTGAAATTCTTTTTAACTTTTTACTTCTTAAGTATCAGAATTACTTAATTTAAAATACGAAGGATAATTAGCTGCACACCACGCTCCAAACACAAAACTGTGTTACTCTCGCCAATATGTAGGAACGAAGCTCTTCTACACCCAAACTGCTCTAGTTCAGGTTTCATGATCTTTGTACATCATTTCAGTCTCCCGGAATTAATAAACAAGTATTAAGTACATACTAAAAAAATGTATTCAAACGTATCTTGAAACAAACACAAAAACATGCAAATAACTACTTATGACGAATGAATACTCAAAGGGCACTTTGGGCTTTATCAGGATAAAGAATTGACAAAAATGCAAATGGGACAAGTGCATCAACCTGTGGTCAGACCGACCGTCTGCGCTGCTAGGGCAATGATCTCCCAGAAAAGACTCCACATAGGTAACGCACTAACTAAGAATGCATTTAGATACAGCAAAAGGAAATGCCGGTTTAAAGTCCTCATTTTCATTTCCTAATAAATAAATACAACAAGGAAGATACTAAATAGTCAGAAATGCCAATCAATTAGAACTCTTTTCGTAGGCATGCAAAATAGGAAAATTGTATTCGGGTGCCAATTACTGATAATACAAAGGAATACAATATAGGTAACGTAAAGAAATATTTTCCGACTTATTTCATTGTGTACAATTGGTTATAAAATATTTACTTATGTTAACTATTTGTAAGCGTCTTTCCTGTGGACGAAGTAAAAGCGTAGTTATCTCCTCTTATCATACAATCTTAAAACATGCACACAAGCTATTAACCACTGACCACAGAAAAAAATATCTTTATTTTGATCAACGAATGTGACATGTATGACCAAGTAATACTGAATATACTGATCGAATAGAACGCAGTTGCACTTTGCAAAGCTTCACTATCAATAATCTAGAACAGTGTCTTCAGATTGGTTTAAGCGCGGAACAATGACATGGCAGCAGAACGTGCAACAAGCCTATCCGTACTACAGCAGTTGAATGAAGATTTCAAATAACATGCTTCTCCTTGCACTATGTATGCCTTCATCAAAATTCATCATCATTTCGATTAGATTATGCGTGCACTTATTTCTTCATTTATTTAAGTAGCCTAAGTATTCAGAAGATGAAGTTCACCTCAGACATTGTAATCCAGACCCTTGGGCTAAACTTTGATTTAGGATAAAAACAATTCTGTGCTCCAATATGTTCTAGAAATTTAAAAATAGTACTTGTGCCAGCATGCAATAAAAGGGCTGTGGTGCTGCTTAACCTATCAAATAAAGAATAATAAATTGACGAGCATACATATATACTCTATGACTCAAGAACACAGTAAAATATAGAAAAAGAAAAGCACATCAGTCAACGTTAATTGAAAAGAGGCTGGTGCGCAAATCACCAGTCAGGAACACACAATAAGCTCTCAATTGTGCAACTCACTGAGGGGACGCACCGACATACCTACTTAACTTCGTTGAGGCCGACGCATGAAGGCATGAAATATTGCATTGACCTACATATAAGAGTTAGAATTCAGAGCATCAGTAATTTTAATAAACATAAATAATTTCTATTTCGACGAGTTTCCGTTTCAGTGAAACTCGTCGGTATATGTATATGTATGTATATTATGTACGTGCACAAACTTGGTCACTCACTGAGAGTCAGAAGTCGAAGTTGAAGGTTTGCCAACGCGCCGTGGAGCGCAGCACTTCGAGTAATAAGAGAACATATCGTGTCCAGAACACCACACCGCAGTAAATAGCGGATGTCGGAGAAAACCTGTCAGGCTTAGGTACTTGGCCCCGGTCATCTTTGCTAATATACCTAAATTCTTGATCAGATTTGCATTAACTGGGGTCTGCAAATTTCTATTAGTTATAGTAATTGTGACCTGAATGCGATGCAAAGTCGTATAGTTGTCTAAATAAAACAATCGTTTTTTTACTTATGTAATATTATAGGTACTTTGCAAATTTATTTGGAGTTGACAGTATTGCATTCCTTCAGATGAAAATAAAACATATTTTCTCCATTGCCGGTAGAAATTCGTAAATTATATGTAAATAAATAAAAGTTTTTGGTAGGTACCTTTTTTTTTTTTTTTTTTGTTAACCCAGGGGAATCCGTTATGGATACCACCCGGCCCGGGAGCAGCCGGGTGGTTATGTCCGACTCGCACGGACTAAACCCCTGGGGTGTTCCGCCGCTCGCTCTGTACGCGGGGTTTCGGGAACGCTGCTGCACACCTCCGAGAACCCCGCGAGCGTTGCCCTTGCGGGCCCATCTAGTGGGCTGCTTCGGCAGCCTACTCCGCCGATAGCACCTCGGAACACTTGAGTTTTGGTAGGTACCTACCTCAACTTTAGTTTTAGTTATCATTTTATTAACATACAAGCATAATTATATTCCATATAGATTAAGCGGATGCAACTATTTATTGTTCGTACTAGCAATTTGAAGCGGGCAGAAGTTAGAAGCCTGATGAATATTTGATGGAAATTAATGTTAGTTTTAAAACTTGCTCAGTAGGCTTAAAGCTAAAGCCAGGCGGGATCAATACTGACTATATTAAGCAATAAAACATTTCAGTTTTAGTTAATGGTTTTACGCGAGTTGGTAAAATGCCAAATACATTAATGAAAATGAATCTGTCATGCATCATACAAAAAATGGCAATTTTAGGCAATAATCCATACAAGACTTTTCAGACTTTTCAGACTTTTAGAAAAGTCTTGTATGGATTATTGCCTAAAATTGCCATTTTTTGTATGATGCATGACAGATTCATTTTCATTAATGTATTTGGCATTTTACCAACTCGCGTAAAACCATTAACTAAAACTGAAATGTTTTATTGCTTAATATAGTCAGTATACAGGACTTCTCGCTATTAAATTTTGCAGTTTCTTAGACAGTTGAATTTATTCGCAAGACATCTTTCAGCTTTTGTCTTCCACCTAGGTATAACTTATGTCATGTCCACAATACGTGGCTGTGAAGTCATCTTTCGCATTTCATATTACTACTTTTAAAACATGAGGCATAGCTCCCACGTCCCACATCCATTTGTTCAGGTTTTAGGTTGACAGCAACTAGTCGAAATTAAATAGTTTTTTGATTTTTATAAAGTACTCGCTTACGATTTTTACGAAACCATCGAACCATATCATTGAAATAATGTAAATAAAATAATTATAAGGGTCGTACGAATCTTTTTGTATGAGTTAGGATAAAAAAAATCATGTGAACATATGAGAGTTAAGGGCTCTAGAACCCAAATTCTCTTGTAGGACGAATACAAGCGATGGCTTCTGGTTCTTAAGAATTATGTGGTTAAAACCTAATTTGTATGTCCCAGAACCGTTAACTTACGCAATAATCACAGGAAAGACACCCGTTTTAGCGAGCACTGTATGACCATAATCTAGCAGCAAATCTCATCAGTCTGTCCTGTCCACTACTAGCTGACGCAACATAATCTGTCGTGTTATTGTAAAAAAATGAGGGCTAGGTACTAGTTATTAACTTAAGTATATTAATTTATAGGTAGAATTTCATGTGGATATAGTGCGCAGCTGGCGTATAATATACTCGTACTTCATGATCATGACACATTCCATCTCTTCACTAATAAGAGAATCTCGTCCCGAAAAAATAGGCTCCTTACTCGCCGTCCATAAAAAGTGGATCAAGATTGGTAAAATATTAGACACAGCAGTGACTAAATAGCAACTTGCTTTCCTGGCCATTAATAATCATCTACCTTAATGTAATATGGCTTAGGTAAATCTCATCAATAAACTCAATTGAATGCATGGGCCGCAACGTAAATATACCTCACATCTGCAAACGTTGGTAGAACATTTCGCTTTACTTAAATATTAAATATCAAACACCAAAGACAAAAAACCATGGGTTCAAACACCAACGTTCAAGGTAGGATTCCGCATAAACTTTTTGTTATTCCAAAACCTATTTTATAATCAACATGGCAAAGGCATAGTACCTATACTATTTTTGCATAAAACGTAGAACTAATAAAAACATTCGAATACCAATAAAATCTCTTGTTCTTAAAAATAACCCTTAGTCCTGGGCGAAAAATAGTAGTAGTAAGTACATAATCAAAAAATAAATGGATTATTTGTCTCCTCGCGGCGAAGAGAGCGCTTACATCGAAATGAAATTTTCGCGCTATTGTGCTTCTGTGAAAAGAATATTGGCAAGACGTCCGGGGCCCGAAACGATATTACCCACTGGGACGTCGTATACTGCGACCGGTGGGTGGCCGGAAGCGTGCCAGGATCATGGCGAACCTCTAAAATAATTATATGTTGCAGAACTTCCCTATTTTCTACAAGCTACAAGTTTGAACAAAACGGAAGGACTTCTACAAAAAATATGTAGTCGAATCAAATGTATAAAGAAATGAATAAATTCAATAAAACCGGTTAATAGCATGCCATGTTCTTTCAATAGAGGGTCCGAACTTAGTTGCTCATTTGTCATTATAATTACTAGCGACCCAACCCAAGGTAGAGTAAACTATACGCATCTTCCTCACAAACCACTCTATCTATTAGTAATAAATGTTAGTAAAATTGATCACACATTTAAAGGAATTGTTTTGCTAAATTACATTCACACAATTTTCTGAATGTGATGTAAAAGTAGAAGGGTTATTCTTTAGATTCATTACAACAACAAGCGCTAGTGAAAAACATGTTTAAATTATTATTTATATAGTAAATATCCGGTCTTAGACCTATTTTCACAGTTTATTTTAAAGCCTAGAAGGTTTTTCTTAATAATAAACCGAAATTCAAGCTAACACTGAACTAAATATTTTCCATTTGTGGTTGACGTATATGTCAAAGCAAAAATGCTCCCATTGCACCCTTATTTTGGGTCTTTGCAATAATACGCCTTACATAAAGCCTCCACGGACGCACCCGCCTACGAGTGGCTAAAGGCCTAGCTTCCAGGGGCCCGCCGCGGCGGCGCACAACGGACCGGATTCCTGCCAGCGTGACAGTTGTCAACCCTATTTCCACAAACATTTATTTATTTTGTGTGTTGTGTTTGTTTTTGAGCTTAGTAGGTATTTATTTTTAGGGGTTTACTTTTACTTATTCTTTTCGGAATTTCAATAATCTAAATTCGTGGTTCGAGGTGAGTTATCGTTTTGTAAGTTTTTTATCTCAAATGTTATTAATTAGCATTAATTAAGCTCCTATCAGTATCTTATTTGTTTAAATGGATAATTGTATGTGCCTTGTATGCAATAGGACTTTTGGTACGCTAAAAGGTCTACATATTCATCAAGCCCGTGTCCATCACGCCCGCGTGGGCCTCATTTCCGTTAAACCGTCTCAGAACACTTACCGCTCGTTAACATTACCTTCTTCATCAATATCATCATCTAACCCGACGATCCCACTCCAGACCTTCCTCGGCAACCTCAAACATTCCAAACCTCTAATAAAACGCATACCACGAGGTGCGCGGTCTCCAGTGGCTGAAGCACTTACCACTGCTATAGATAGTTGCGTGCACAAAAATGACTTGGACTCATGGCAAAATTTATTAACCTTCTGTTTCAAAGTTCTGCATATCTCTGATAGCAATGAGAATATATCTCTGACTCGTAAAATAAAAAATAATATCTCTGCGCCTAGCCTGCCAGAAACAACTAGTTCATACAGATCCAACTCTAAGAAATACAATATATTTAGAAAAGTTGAAGAGAAAATACATGATGGGGATCTTAAAGGAGCCTCGCGACTTTTATTCTCTAGTGACACCCTTGCACCCGATACGCCGGAGACCGCAGCTGCGTTACAAGCCAAACACCCCCCTGGCCCTTCAACCCCCGCTTTTGTGGACCCACCTTCAGATCCCTCTTCTTGTCTCCATGCCACAGAGGCAGTGGTAATGGCGGCCCTCGCGTCCTTCCCGAGGGGATCGGCGTCCGGCTTGGATGGCATCTCCCCGCAGCATCTGGTGGACCTCACCAGCCATAGCACTGGTGTGGCTGGTGAACATCTCATCACAAGTCTGACAAGATTGGTAAACCTTATGCTGCTGGGAGATGTTTGCCAAGATGTGACATCGGTACTCTATGGGGCCAATCTGATAGCCCTCACGAAGAGGGACGCGGGCGTACGCCCCATCGCTGTAGGTTCGACCTTTCGGCGCTTGGCGGCAAAGGTCTGTGTCAGGCTAACACGCGCTAAATTGCAAAATCTTTTCGAACCTGTACAGGTCGGTTTTGGCACCCGTGGTGGCTGCGAGGCGGCTGTACATGCAGTACGGACCTTTGTGAAAGGTAACGATTGCGAAGTACTTCTCAAGATGGACGTTAAGAACGCTTTCAATTCTGTTAAAAGAGACACCCTGCTTAACGAAATAAAAAATAATGTTCCGGAGATCTACAATTTTCTGCTTCAATGTTATCATTCTCCATCAAAATTACTACATAAAAATAATGAGATACTTTCAGCCGTAGGTTGCCAGCAGGGTGATCCTCTTGGTCCGGCTATTTTTAGTTTAGCAATTAATTCAATAATCCACAATCTAAATTCAAAATTAAATATTTGGTACCTTGATGATGGGACATTAGGCGGAAATTCACAGAATGTCTTAGCAGATCTAGTCAAAATTAAAAACGATTTCAATAATATAGGCCTTGAATTGAATTTTAATAAATGTGAATTATACATTTCGGATAACATAGAGCCACAGAGTGTGTTACAAATAATTCAAAATTTTAATAACGTAGCATCGAATATCAAAATTATGACAAAAGATAACCTATATTTACTCGGTGCGCCCATATTTGATGAGGCTATACCTTCTCTTTTAGATAAGTCAATCTCGACATTCAAATCTCATTCGGATCGCCTTGTCAAAATTAATAGCCATTGTGCTTTAGTCCTTTTAAAATCCTGTTTACTTATTCCAAAATTTACTTACCTCCTCCGCTGTTGTCCTATTTGGAAATTCCCCAATTTGATAAATCCTTTAGACTTCAGTCTGAAATCCCAAATTGAAGCCGTTCTTAACGTTCGACTTAGCGAGCAAGCATGGACTCAAGCATGCTTGCCAATAAGGTTTGGCGGTTTGGGGACTCGGAACGTAGCAAGTGTTGCCTTGCCAGCATTCCTGTCTTCTATCCACAGCACGTCAAATCTCGCAGGGAAAATCCTTAAAGCCCCTGTGGGCACTAACTGCGAGATTGCGTGTCTGGATGGAGCCATGAATGCTTGGCTCTCCGGGCCGAACCCAAATCTACCGTCCAAGCCTGACAGGCAAAGAGCCTGGGACACCATAGCCTCCGCAGCCACTTTAAGTACGCTTGTAGCCACTTCCACGGGCAGGGATCTTGCGAGACTTCTGGCCGTATCCAAGCCAGAATCTGGCCACTGGCTACATGCGTACCCTTCACCCCACACGGGTACCTTAATCGACCCAAGTACTATACGCATTGCCGTCGGCCTCCGCCTTGGGGTCGGAATCTGCGCGGACCACAGCTGCTATTCTTGTGGGGCTGCGGTCGATCAATACGGGTACCATGGTCTCTCGTGCTCCTCGGGCGCCGGCCGTCTGTCACGCCACTCCGAGATCAACGACATCATCAGAAGGGCTCTCGTCAGCGCCAACGTCCCCGCGTTTTTGGAACCACGAATAGTGCGGGATGATGGCAAGCGCCCTGACGGGATGACGTTGATCCCGTGGAGGATGGGTCGTGCGCTGGTGTGGGACGCCACCTGCGCTGACACGCTGGCGGCGTCCTACATTTCAGCCACCAGTCGACAGGCCGGGTCGGCGGCGGACGCGCGAGAGCGGTCGAAATGTAATAAATACAGCTGTCTCGGCGCCAACTACGAGTTCGCAGCTGTTGGCGTCGAGACACTCGGCCCGTGGGGCAAGGGTGCTCGCAGGCTCCTTAAAGAGGTTGGGAAACGCCTAAGGGAGGCAACGGGGGACCTGCGAGCAGGCAGTTTTCTCGCGCAGAGGCTCGCAATTGCGATACAGCGCGGGAATGCTGCCTGTGTCATGGGCACCTTGCCACCGGGGGAAGGTTTGGAGGTGGACGTGTAGGTTGTAGGTATACTTTTGTAGGTTGCTTTTAAGGTTTTTATTTTATAGTTAGTTTTCATTGTTTTTTAAGTTAAGTTTAGTTATTTTTGTAAGTTAAGTTTAGTTATTTTTTAAGTTAGATTTAATCATTTCTTTGTTCATATATTTAGTTAATAAATTTCATGATTGTTGTTAAAAAAAAAAAACTCTATCTATTAAAATAAACCTCATCAAAATCATTTAGGCTTTTAATATCTAAGCATACATAGGGACAGATAGCGAGAATGGAATGTTTTATACTAGCTTATATGTGTATAGTAATTGTAATGCTTTATTTATTACAGAACCAAACAGTATTTGGCTGTAAAAACAAACGGGAGTATCTTCGAAGAGCGTAAGTATCTGCAGCAGTCCTAAAACGGCCGCAATTCTAAAACGGCCTAATTATTGTTCAATGTAGGTCCCACTGTCATTATTTTTTCAATGTTCTTATGAACTTATACTAGATATCTAGCGATAGATAGTTACCGGAAGGAGGTTTGTTTTCGCAGGGGGACATCGACCGTAAATGTATATAAATAAATGAATAATAAATATCTTGGGACATCTTACACAAATCGACTAAGTCCCACGGTAAGCTCAATTAAGGCTTGTGATGTGGGTACCAGGCGACGATATATATAATAGATATATACTTATAGATACTTAAATACATAGACAGCCATGACCAAGGAACAAATATTTGTGATAAATAAATACACAAATAATGCCCTCGCAGGCAGGCAGGGTCACTACCAACTAGGCTACGGAGGCTGACAAAATATATAGTATATAGATTTCCTTTTTTAAAAAAATCAAGCTCTATGCATATTTCATTATTGTAGGTACACGTTAGTTTTTCTTACATCGTAACATACGTCTAAATACAATACTGAAGCACATAATCATTTGGCAAACTACTTACTATATAAAACATTATATGGGCGCACTTTACTCAATTATAATTATCTTATACACGACACGTAGCACACAAAAACGCGCCACGTTCTATGAGATTGTACGGAAGATTGTTTAAAACGAGTCGCGTGGCAGCGGTGGGTCGGAGCGGCCGGGAGCACGCTCATGTGTGTTGATTGTGACAGCCGGGAACGGCGCAGATAAGGCCGTGGGAGGAACGTTTTCTTCAGACACATCGACTTCATTTGTATAAATCACAATTCAACCATAAACTTGGCTGGGTTTTGCATAAGAATTACCGTTTCCGGTGGATGTGACCCTTGCTTCAGAATTTGCCTGATATTATTTTGGTTTTGATTTTACATATTCGTCTAATACTGATCTGTCAAAACATGGCATATCATAAGGAAACCGAAGAACTTTAACAACGTATTCCTGAAATTTTGTTTTACCCAGGTCGCAATCTTTTTTTTGTTTTCAAACTAGATATTTTGTTAAATATAAATTATGACATACAAAATATTTAATTTAATATTTCGACCTAGGGACAAATTATATTTTTGCTTCTCACGACCTCAGGAGCTCGTTGTTGAGGTTATTCGGTTTCCTCATATTACACCATGTGTACAACTCGCTATCGTGAGCACAACGGAATACTTACGCGTTGGATGAATTCGGCTCATATTGTTTAAAATTATATTTACGCAACAGTACTTAACTCCAAAACCAGTTACTTCGTGTACCTTTATCAGGGGCACCAGTGTTACCGCGTAGTTTAAAATTAAAATATTGTAATTGGGTTTAAATTATTTTCGTTGTCTTGTTTCATACCACTCTGTCACACTTTAACTAGCCGTTTCGACTCAGTATAATTTAAAAAATCCGATGTAGCTGCATTTTTTTTCACGCTACTTTTTAATCCATACATCAGAAATTTAAAATAAACCATCATCTCGTACAAAAATCACCACTGCGTCACGTTTTTTAGGGATGCAAAATAAGACAACGAAAAGAATTCTGACCCCATACCTACTTATCCTAAAAATTATTTCCATCACATTAAGTATTCCATGCGCTAGTAGAATACGACAAAAATTTAAATAAATATGGCTGGCTATCAATAGCATTTGTTGTCTTTATAGCGTGAAACACGGTCGTAGATTTATTTTTACATTAGTACTAATAAATATCAATATTTTTTAACTAAAAAAGGTTTATTGTGGAATTAAGTTAGCGATAAGGCCAGCATTGAGTAGGTACTGAAAGTACGCGTGATATGTATACTTAATACAAATTTTTAGGTTTGTTTACAAATGCACAGAATAGGTAGGTATAGCTACAAAAACTGCTGAAATATCAACTCCATGCTGACTTTCGGCCCATCATAGCATAAAGTAAAATTCCAGCTTAATTCATGGTTAAAAGTTTCAATTCGCCTTAAAGGGCATGTAAATATTTTTTTTATCTAAATTAGTCTTTTGTGAAGTACTTAAGTATATCACTTAAATATTTTACATATTTAACCTGTGGCTTGGTATTATATGGATATTAACATATTTTGTTACCTTGCCTACATAGTACTTAAACAGTTAAATTAAAAATATAGCACTCTTATTAAACATCTAAATTTATTTAATTAACTGGACGTATCAACCATATGCTATTTCTATGGATGCAGGAAATTTGAATTTGCATGAAAATTCAAATAATAAGTAGTTAGACAATGTACAACATTAAAATAGATATAATAATATATCTAACTACAAGTGCACGGTAAAAACAGGTCACTTCAACTAAAACAAATTTCTTCAATGCTAAGCAAATATTTTTAATCTAAGAATATGATCCTCGCCCTATAGCCGTAAAAAAATATTTTCTTAAAAACAGATTAATTTACTCTCAGTATTTGCTTTTTATACCAAGATAGTATAACTTGAATACAAATAAACAAAAATCAAAATAACAATGCTTTACCTAATTGCTTTAAAATTAGTTTACTACAAGAATCACAATTACTTCAAATAAGAAAACATGAAATCAAACTAAAACAATGTCACAACAATATAAAACAGTGTTTTCTTAATTTAAAATTAAATTTTGTTGATAGAAGAATATTTTCATTTCCGACCAATATTAAAGTACTTAGCATAGAAATAATTAGTTTTTCTCTTTGTTATTAATGTTTTCTTATAGCAACATTAAGAAGTCTCTTGAATTAAGTTTTGTTTCTATATTTCTTGGTTTAAAGTTTTATTTTGTTATTGTAAAGAAACTGTTGTATTCGATTTAATATAAACGAAATTTTATTTCAAGATTTTGTTTTATTTGATTTAAGAGGGCTCAGTGTTTTTAGATTGACCCAGTGGCGCCCTCATCGTATTTGTTGTATTTTCTACGAAACCATTCCATTTTTCTATAAACCAACCAAAAAATCGTTCTAGTCCTATATCCCCAACTTTGGGTCTTTGCCTCAGTTTAATTTTACTTATTTTTAGATTTATCTACTAAACGGAAAAAAGTGGCCACTTTTCGCCGTGAAACTTTGAGGCAAATACCAAAAGTTGGGGGATTTATAGGACTTGAACGATTTTTGTTGGTCTATAGAAAAATGGAATGGTAAGTAGAAAACAACATTTACGATGAGGGCGCCACTGGGTCGATCTAAAAACTCTGCGTCCTCTCAAGAGATTTCTTTTTTAAGCGCCTACGCCCACTCAGGATAGGTGCGAGTCATACCTAGCTCAATGTGAACACTATCACAGCAGTTATTCATAAGTTATTCTCTCCCACCCGACTCGCACTAGTCCTGTTTGCGCGTGCATTTATACAAACTTCAGTTAGGTTCAAGCGGGCTTATCGACTAAATTTTGTACAAAAACGCAAAAAGTAAATAATGATTACACTTACACAACTTGTCAATGTCAGCTGCATTTGGGTATCGAGCGTGAAAAACGTAGTACGCTTTGAAGAGGGTATCAAAAGCCTTAATCACACTTTTGAATGTGTATCTAACTTCATCAATGATGAGAAGTGGTGACATGCACTTTATTACAGACCCCTGTAATATTAGATATGGTTGGACAGGTAACTTCTTCGCTAGCGCCTTCTGTTTCTGCTCCTTGATGACGGAGTCTATGTCACCAGCATTCTGAAACCACAGATACAATTTAAAGAGGGCTAACTAAGGGACAACTTTGAAACAAAAAAGCGGGCAGGTACTTATTTATTTATTTATTTAAACTTTATTGCACAATACAAAAAATAGTACAAATGGCGGACTACTTACTTCCACACAAATAAATATGGAGTCAATTGCTTCTTGGTTAATCTTCCTTTTGGCGGGACCAAGTGTCCTAATATATAGAGTTAAGCCACGATCTTTACTGAAAACAAAAAATACATAAATTAGGAACAAGTAAGTATCAAGGAACAATAAAAAATATTTTTCAAATTTTATTGTTCCTTGATACTTGATTTACTGGGAGCAATTCTGGGATCCCGGTATTGTCCGAAGAAAAAATACTGGTATTAGAAGCCCTAGATGCCACACAGGTGGCAAGATTTCAGTTAAGTCTGAAAAAGAGCATGCACGGTTAAAAACGGGAAGATATTGAAGAAAACTGTACCTACAATCGTAATAAATAAAATACAAACAGTACATTTTATTGAGTGCAAAAAAACATGGCCACCGACTCATCGCGTCATTCGCGTCGCGTGCGATTAGTTGCTAATTGCTAACGCGGTAACTCATTAGTAAAATTTACTTATATGCGGTGACGCTCAAGCAATCAGTAATTTCAGTAACTCTTTGAATAGCTCCATGGGCGAAAACCTTAATAATAATCCGTTACAACAAGTAGGTACTTACTTATAAAATTTTCAATAATGTCGTTGGGGACCTCCCACGACAAAAGGAGATCCTTGATGATGATGATTCATCTCCACCACTCCACACTGTACTAGAATTCTCTATTTTCTTTGCAATTAATAAAAACAACTCGCCATGTGCACCTGATGTCAAAACAGAACTGAACTGACGGTTCTAACTCTCAACAAGTTTATAATTCTTAAGAATAATAAATAATTAATTGTTTTGACAAACAAATGATTTATATTAACATGATCCGATTGTTAAATTTCTAATTCATGTCACTTGATCGGTGACAAATGGTTTTGGGTCAAAAAAAGATATTCTTGGATTGAAATTGTTAGCCTTGACAAGAGAAAAGAGGTGATAAAATTTAAGGATAAAATTCGTAACACTAAGAAGTTTCTTATTACTTAAAACAAGCCATTATTTCTTGTAAAAAGAAAACATTCTAGAATGAAACCTATTGAAAAGTATTGTTCTAAGATAGAAATTATTTGATCATAGTGTGTAAAATTTCTTAATTCGAGACAAATAGTTAAAAAAAAAACAACTATATTCTTGGATTGAAATGATTCGCCTTGACAAGATAATAAACACATTTAGCATAAGACAAAAAATCCTAAACCAAACGTGTACGTATATTTAATACAACAATTTTAACTATTTCATTTGAATGCGTCGTTACTTCTTTGAAAGAAGATGATTTTCAATTGAAATTATTAAACATATTGGTTTAAAAGGATGTTATATTGTAATAGTAATTACCTTCATTACTTAAATCAAGAATTTGTATCTTGCAAACAGAAAATTTTCTTGAATTAAATATTTTATGACTTTTTGTTATAAGACAAATCAGTGATCTTGGGCATAACGCCTATATATCTTATAATAAGCATTTTACTCTTGAAACCAGAATATAATTGAAGAAAAATGAATTTTTCAACTAAGAAATGCTACAGTCAGACTGGTACAAATATATTTTAAGATAATACGTTTTTGATTTGATTCCAGTAAATATGCTAAGAATATATGTTTTCTCAAACAAAGATATCCTTTTTATCTGTGTGAAAATAGGTGCTTAGTATTTAGTACAGTGCTACACTGTCAATACAAAAAAACAATATTCTCTAAAAAAAGGTTAAATGGAACTCTCATCGCTTTTCCCCTTTGTTTCCAAAGCGAAAACCACTGTTACTTTATAAGCTTATTTAGTTGTCATTCGGCTAACAATGCGTAACGATTTTAGCGCACATCAGAAACGCTCGAGTGGATTACTGCGGTAATTAAAGGAATAATGGAAATAAACAGCGCAGTGCCTCCCGGCCCCGACGCTGAGCACGCCAATTTAAAATGCAGATGCAATCTAGAGCCCATCCAACTAACTGCATACGACGTCATTATAGAGTTTCTCTGATAAATGTTGAGAGCTATAAAGGACTGACGATGTGATTATCGCTTTATAGCCTTGTCTAGGATCCACGATAAAAAGTTAAACATGAAAACTAAAATAAGCATATAAGATTTACTTTTTCAAGATTAAGGTGTCAATACAGGGTGAAACATGAGTCGTGAACAGTAATAGGTACGTTTTTATAACTCATAAACAACTAACAATTGAATGCCCCACAGATTACTTACAAAATAGTAATTTTTTGTGGCTTTTTCTAATTTTTTAGATGTTTTACAGAAATGATAACGGCTAGTTTTTAAGCTATTTAGAACGTTAAAAGTATTAAATATCATTTAATTTTACACGAAATGACAAAATTGCCGTTATTAATTACTTCAATTTGAAGAGGTAATTTAAATTATTCCATTAATTTGTCTTAAAAATCCTTTTGGGATATCCAAAAGAAGCCAAAAAATACAAAACCATAAACCCAAAAAAATACAAAAAATAAATAAATAACTGGTCAATTTTTAAGTAACTTGAGGGGCATTTAATTGTTAGTTTTTTATAGAGTTAGAAAAACGTATTACTGTTCACGACTCATGGTTACTCAGGTTATGGTTATGAAGTTAAGATTTATGATATGAAAGACTAAAGTTTGATTTACAATATAAATGTCCTTCAGATTATTTTTCAAAAGGTATTGTGGTTTATGATAGGTACGCACGTACGGTAATATAAGTCGTCGAGCAATTTAAAATTTAAATTATTGATTATTTATAATTTAATGATAATGGGTGTGAAAGGTAGATTAAAATCGGCTTCGCCTCACCGTTCCCAAAGCTCTTTGGTCTCACATTTTATCGGAATACTTTTATACGTTTGATAGCAAATATCTGATGAGCGCCTAGCCTAAATAGTCGCAGAGTGCAACTAATCTATCGGAACAATACATAATTCATCCACATTCGTGTGTCTAATTATTCGATGATTTAATTATTCGAAGCAAACCTGCATTCATAATTCGCATAAATTGGACTACAAATATTTTGTACGTCGTAGCCATAGTAACTGTTGCTATTGGGTGGGTAACTCTTTGAACCTCGACTCTATAGCACTATATAAGTATTTAATACAAGACAGTAATTTTAAGTAAGTACAAGACCTTACCGTAGTGCGTTATTTTAGTAAAACGTTAAAACATAAAATAAAACTATGAAAATTGTGACTACTCGTGTTTTAATACATAGGTACGCTACGAATGCAGTTAAGGGTCCTAAACGCCAGGATGTAATTAATATGCACGATATAATCCGTTTTCATAGTTTTATTTCCTGATAAACTTTCGCGGTACCTGAAAAAAGAAAAAAAATGTTTTATTAAACTGCGTCACTTGTATCGACTCGCTGATACCTACAATTATAATGAAATACCTATTTTTTTAATTCTTACACAAATCGACCCAATCCAATAGTTCCTATTTCACTAAAATAGTAACGACAAGAAATAGTTTCCATTTTCCATTTACCAAATTGCCTCATCGCGTGTATCTGTATTAAACGCAGTTAGATAGCAAATTAGATTTCTAACTTAAACTCGTGAAACATTCCAGTTTCCTGTAAATAAATTAATTAGGAACCAAGTTGCAAACAGCATTACCCAGGAAAGGAAGCCGTTAGTCTAGTTTGAAGCTTTTATTATTTTAATGGCCCTAGTTACGCCATTAAACGATAACAAAGGAGTTAACTTTATACGTATTTAACCTAATATTTATAACATGATATAACTTTTGTCATTTACACCCGATAAAAACAGCCGGACATAAACAACGGGATTAGGCGAGAGCGTCCACCATTAGTCTCTGGCTCAGGACGTCCCCGCTGCTGCACTGCTCCCGTAACAATAATCTGCAACGAATCTGAAACAGGCAATCTAAGAGTCGATAGTCAACAAAAGTAATGGGTTGGTAAATATTTGAGGATAATTCCGGGCCTCGTTCAGTAATAAATTTTAGTTAAGAAGGCATGAGATTACAATATTAATTATCTATAAAACAGAACACTATATAATAGCTTAAATATGGTATATTATTTTGTACTTGTATAACAATTTGTTTTTATATATGTAAGTAAATTTGTAATATAATTGGAGGATTTTTATTTTTTTTATCAGAAATAAACCAAAACTCGTTGAACTGGAAAGTACGAAGGTGAAATATGCTTATAATAATTAAAACTTAACTTAAATTCTTAAATATAACGGTTTTTAAAATAAATCATGCTCGGAGGTAAGTATTTGCCGTTTTATCGCGGAGTCTCGTTAGCTAGTACCTACCCCTTTAAATTGGCCGGACTTGCAATGGTTTACCAGCAAGCACTATCTAGATGCCACATATCGAAGATGTTCTTGTCTGGCATTGATGCCGACCTTTTTTTGTACTAATAAATATGAAATGAAAAATATGTCAAGGTAGTGAAAAACCTAAAACGTACTTTCACACAACAGTCCAGAAAAATAGGAAATCATGGTGATCGCATCGGCGTGCGCGGTGATAAATGCCCAAACTTTTGTCCTATCAAGGTATGTCCCACCTAATCGCTGGATTAATGCTTTGGTAGCAACAATCCTGACATTTACGCCAACCAATAAATATACGGATTTTTTAATACCGGAAATGTAATTTGTCACGATGAGTATCGTATGTCCTAACACTCCTAACACTTTGCGAATTCCTCAAATGTGAGATTTTTAAATGAACACACTTAGTCGCATGCCACTAACACTTTGTTGAATAAGAACGGAATTTGAATACTAATTATCTGACTAAGCGTCCTTATGGTATTTATTTAAGTCACAAAGTGCCGACTTTTCCTAATAGATCGCAAATAAGTAATAACAGAAACACATTTTCATCTTGACCGCTTAGGTGGCCGGCTGTCTTCGGTTGTCCGTTACTTTCAAAACTTCCTTCCTCGACAAACTAAGATGATCGTCCCTAGATATTTTAGATGAATACGACCTTTGAACCTGTAAGAAAAGAGCATATTCTATTTAGTGCCGTTTGAACGGTTGACAATCTAAATTATTTATAACTCACACTAAATAGTTATAGGTGGGCTTTCAGAACTGTACATCAAATTGCACTCGTTGAAAAAAAAATCTTATTAGCAGAAATGCTAGCTGTCCTTAATTTTGTTCTATCATATTATCTGATGGAATCCGGGGATTATGAAACAGGCTGTAAGTGACATAAATAAGTACCTACTGTAATGGTATCTGGCGTGTATTTAATTCGGGCTCGACTTTATTTCTCAAGGGAACGAAATAGTTGTGAAAATAATTTCTTAGTAATAAGTAAGGTCTGAGGTAAGTAGGGGTATTGATTGATAAGTCACATGGCGATTTATAAAATTGAAATATATTATCGCAAATTAGTAAAGAAAGGTGTGTTCCTATTCGATTTATTAAGTTTTAAATACATAACAAAATCTTCAACCTTATTGTCAATACTAGACTATTACGAAAATTAACAAATACTATCATACCAAATAAAACTACTTCTTTAAATTTACACAAAGCAAAAGTACCTAAACACCTTCCTTTTCTGGGAACATAATTCAATATATTTTGCTAAAACCAGGGAAACCCAGAAAAACCCGGCAAAAGCAAGTATTATTTATGCTAAGTAAATAATAATAATTATTACATTACACCGTAACATTAATTACAAATACAACCTCTTGAATGAAAATTCCAAGACAATAATGTATAGTATAACACTCAGAAAAATTCAATTATATTTAAGGACTCCATACACACAGAAATAAGTCTGTTATATATTAAATTGACATCAACATTAAGTGTCCACAATATGTTAGCCTGTTCTCAGAAATATCAGTAAATAGGGATTCGAACCCCCTGTTTGTAAAACAATCCAATATAAGGTTCTTTGGCTAATATCAATTGAACGAGGATCGAACTCGTTTAAATATTATCATGATTAAGATCAGTCATAATCTGATAATTACAATGTTAAATTATACACAGTGGTTATAGAACAACACATAAATGGATCAGTAAGACATTACTGATCTACACTGTGACGTACAATCTTCGATCATGACTTAAAAGTACAACAATGTCATAATCACTTACTCAAGTCTTAGGTATTTAAATATCGGGAATCGAACCCAACACAATATTATAATTCTATACACAAATATCACACAAGGACAATCAAAACAATCATAAAAAGGTATGTCGTGTGTACTCAGTTATTATCATAAAAGTGGTCAATATTAATGTAACCAATTATTTACAAAATACCTTATAGTACCTATATTATTTAAATCAATTTAATTAATGAAATATGATTTATATATATTATTTAGAATGCACACGACACAATTGGTAATAAAACACTTAGCTGTGGATACTGGATCGGCAACCACTGATTCTAATGTACGATTTAGATAATTAATCTAATAATATTCCAAAAATATCGAAACTGTTACAGAACTGCGCGACCCGCATTCTTCCCGGCTGTAATCGAAGTGTCCTCCATACACTCTCCATTTCCCTAAGGAAAACCTTTACAATATTATCTTATCGCTACTTATATCTATTTCCGACTTTATAAACATTGATATAAGGATTTGACTTTCGAAAACTGCGCAAACGCATCGTAGATCTTTTAGTTGCAAAATGGCGGGGCGGCGAGGGTCACGTAGATAGGTATCCGGGGTTGATTTAGCCTCTCTGTCACACCTTTGGCAGCATGTGGCGCTTTCCTTGTCTGACGCTACGATGTTGTTATTGTGCCTTGTAGTCAAGCGTCTTTGGTTGTAATCGTTTCCACATGTTTAAGTGGTCCTGGGTGATTCTGTGGAATTCATAAGCGCAAAAGTTTATTCCGTCTAAAAAAATAGACAGGGTCTTAATGGGTTTGTTCCTTAGAAATGCGCATTGTCTTTCATAAGATAAAGAAATGCAATGTTATTTTATTACGTTATGTTTTAGAAAGTGTGTCCATCATTTGGTGTGTTCCATTGTCATAAGTAAGAAGACATATCTCTAGAAATAATAATTAACCTATGGGATATGTTGCCATTACACCCCCCTCTCTGTAGACAGTTAAAATGTACATATTTTCACTTTCTACACCAACTAGGGCTATAAAAAAAATTAAGTGCTGCTCTTTGAACTAAACAACATAAACAAACAACCCCGTTTTTTTTTTTCTTAAATAACGCTTATTCATTTTAAAATCAGACTTTATGGTCCTACTCGAGTCTGCTTGAAGTGGGCAATAAACAAGTAACACTTAAGCATTTGGTCTTTCCTTCGTGAGAAATACTTCAACCTATCGAACATACGTGTTATCTTTAAAATACTTATTTCACTTAACAAGATAAATACTAAAAATGAAATTCATTTATATAGAATCGATAAATTGCACCGTTAAACTAGAGGGCATGATACTCGTATGTTTATGTTACCACGCTAAATAAATCTTTGCTTTTTAATCTTAACATAATTATAGTAGTAAATATATTTATGAATAAACCAAATTACTATGATCGTCGTATTCAATACGAATTGAAAATACGCTGTATTTGTAATGTAATAAAAAAATATTTAAAACCATATAGACATTCACTTTGTAATCGTTGCAAGTCTTTATGTAATATTAATCTCATATGATATTCTGTCAATTAATGAAACCACATATTCTGTCAATTAATTGGATAATATGAAAACTAAACCTCGAGACACATTCATTCAAATAGATTTTAATAACAATATCGCAGCAGTCATCACTTTTGTTATATACACATTCATCTTCTTTCAAAATCACCTGTACTCTGGCCAGAGATTTCACACATCATTTGACATAATAGTAATTGTTAATTACATGAAATGTATAATTGGTTTGTTTTTTTATTCCTCATCCATACTTAATTTCAAAT
>JALPQI010006481.1:0-65077 GCA_025490895.1 Thaumatotibia leucotreta
CGGTCGGTAAAGTAGACTACTACGCAGTAACCCATGAGAAGATATTAAATAAAATGCAAAGGAAATATTATATTTACAATTTGAAATATTACTTTTCCATTTTTATAAATGTGTAACAGCTTACACGTCACTGTATTATTTTTTTAAAATTTAATGGAAATACCGGAGAAATTCTAGGATAACTCGACAATACAGCGCCACCTATACCAATGGCATGAAACTACTGAATAAGACGATGTTGTTTTGTTACTGTAGTAGTGCAGATAATATTGGATAGGTGGCGCTGTTTTAGATGAGTTTTTCATAGTTCATGCATTTACTACAGATGTCGCTCTATTACGAATATTATATACAATGTAAAGTTGGTAAATTAAACAAACATACTACGTTTCTTTACTTCGGACCGAATTCTTGCTCAGTAGGTACTTGCATGTACGAAGTGTTTCAAGCCGCTGTTTCATTTACACAATTCCTAGTTTCTTATTAGACCTCACTAGTTTTGTACCTCTTACGTACTAAGTACCTATTTTTACACTTATTTTGTCACAAGTTTGCCAAAATAAAAAAAATATTTTATCATTCTAATCACTAAAATCATTTTTAAATAAATATTAAAATAATGATAAATGCGCATAAATTTTTAAAGTTTAAAATCACCGGGTAACTGTACTCATACATGCACTCATCATAATATACGAGGGTGACACTGAAAGTTTTGAGTTTCAACCACTTAGAGATACTCAGTGTATCTAGAAACAAGTACATACCTATTTTCTGAAAATATGACTCTTTATTATTTTTTTTAGGGTATATTTTTTTTTCGGTTAACGCATGTATTTTAGGATTTCATGTCTTTTGAAAATGGTGTGTCGGGCGATTTCACAATTTTCCCCATTTTTTTCTGTATTCTGGCTTAGATTCTTATTTTCTAACAAAGCCCAGTTCTTGTTGGACTGCTTGTAGTAGGGGATCATCCATTAATTACATCACACCTCAAGGGGGAGGGAGGGGGTCCACAAAATGTGACATATCGCGACAGGGGGGAGGGAGGAGTCCCATGTTTGTGACCTCACAATTCTCACATACATGAACATGAAAGAGTGGATCCAAAATCCTTGAACGGAGGAAGAATAAGTTTTTAGTTTATTTTATTATTGTTGTTTTTCTCTTCGTTACCTAATTTTATAAATCATTTTACGCAACCCTAATAAAAAGCAAGTTTAAAAGTGATGTTGTAAATTTTACCTTCCTAAACTAAAAATCTAAATGTGACGTCACACTAAGGGGGAGGGTGTAGTATAATTGTGACGAAGTGTGACAAGGGGGGAGGGAGGGGTCAAAAAATCATGAAATTGGTGTGACGTAATTAATGGATGATCCCTAGTTGTCCATTTTTTTTCTGTATTTTTAACTCGTTCGTTACTCGTAGGTAAAAGACAAATACACTCCCTGAACTTATTGTGAAAACACAAATCAATTATGCATTAACTAAATATTTTGATTTGTGCTTTTATTTTTTCCCTAGTAGTCACACTACTTAATACTATATAAATTATAAATATTGGATGTCATATAGGTACCTACCAAAGAAAAAAACGACCAAGATCACCACGTCCGACCTAGGTGCCACCTCCAATATTTAAAATTATAATTTATAACCAATATACTCCGTTTGAATTTCTAAGTTCACACGGAGTATACATATTACATATATAGGTTGATAAAAAAATAAATAACGGAATACCGTAATACCATAAACAAACCTGCGTTATTTCATAATCACGCACTTTCAGAATACAATCTTGGCTCTTTACCAACTTATAACCTTAAACTAACTACATTACTAAAGATATACAATTATTTTTTTTGTAAAACTTATTGGTGTAGTTCGAGAAATATTATTTGACCGACTGTTATCTTACTTACGACCTTTTGTTTTGCGTTAACTCTTACTAGACAATCAGCTGCCGAGAACTTTTCTATTGTCAATGACACGAAACAAAAGGTCGTAAGTAAGATAAGAGTCGGTCAAATAATATTTTCTCAAACTTGCTACGGAATGTTGATGTTACTTACGTTAAATTAAACCCGGAAATACTATGTATCCGGTGTCATGTGCTAAGATGATATGTAAAGAGATTTCATGTATTTATTTCACACCTAGGACTGCAAACAAACTGTCTTTTGTTTTGAAACGTCAAATGGTGACACTAGGTTTTGACATTCAGCCACAGAAAAAAAAAATAACCTTAGAACTAATGTTTATACCAACAGGTAAAAACAGACCTCAAACAGATTAAAAAAAAAGTTAGGCGCGAATATTTTTTTTTAATGTTTTACGATACTGTACTATTGGTATATTTACAAATTAAGTAGTATGGTTCGGCGAAATCAGTTCGTTTTATTTCATGGCAAGTTTGAGAAAAGCACTATACAAATCTCGGCGAGAAACAGGGTTACAGGCCGCGTATCACTATCTGGCCTCAGTTCCTTCGGCCAGATATATCTACTTGGCCTGTAACCCTTCGTTTCCCGTCCTCTATAGTAATGTACTATTCCCGAACTATACCTACTTAACTATTTATTAGTAGGTAACGTAAAAATATATCTGAGAACGTGTTTGACGATATGTGTCAATGACGTCAAATGCTATGGAAAGTTTGCTACCTATATGTGTTCACTTTTCTTTGGATTCTACTGGCGAATAATATACCTTTTCATTACGCCATTGCTTGCGTCTTACCTACTAATAAATATCAATAATTTAAATTAAAAAAGTATGTAAACTCAAGGTGTAAGGTTTTAAGTTTGTAATACAACAATGATTGTGTTCTGAATCTTTAAAGTGCGTGATTAGTGATTACGGAATAATGCAAGTTGTTAAATTTGTTTCCATTTTTTTTGGATTCTACGAATAGTAGTATAATTATATTTTCGGCAAAACTCAAATTCATCGGCAGCGAGCAGCCTATTTCAGTTCACTGCTGGACATATCTAGGCCTCTCCTATTACTTACCTATACGTAATAATATATGGATGCATCAGGATTATACAGGTATTTAGGTTGGCGATCGCAGTAGGTAGGTACTTACCTACTTAGTGAGTCCACTATGATGATGCTGCTGCACTTTAAATGAATGGTGAAAGGATTGGTAGATCCTTTAGTCGACTGATCTGGATGCTTAGCCAAGTTGCCAATCGCCAACGCTTAGTAGCGTATCGTAGTTTTCCCTCTCTGTCACTTTTTCATATTAGTGCGACAAAGACAGCTGCCTTTCGTTTACGATTGACGATTAAGCGTTAGCGATTGGCAATTTGGCTAAGCACCCTGATGGCGACTGCTACGATAAAGTGACCTATAGCTACAGGATATTTTTTAATTTACCTATTTAGGCTAAATATGATTAATTTCTCCAAGATAAGTTTAATGACTGTAGTTATATGTACAAGTGTAGGTATCTACCTAACTTATTGCAATGCAACCTTTATTACCTGGGTACAATGTAATGTTACTTATTTTGACATGTATAATATAGGTATGTCTGACTTTCCATTTGACATCTTTAAACATAATATAAATTCAAGGGTGAAGGTTTTGAGTTGGTGATAAAACCAAGACTGTGTTTAAAAGTGCATTATTATGAAATCATATTTTTACATTTACTACCTATGTTTTCTACTGACGCGATGACGAATGGTACTTATGAATTTTGACACTTAAATTGCTAAATTAAAAAAAGTCTTCGCCACATAATTGGAAATAGAGTATAAAACGCTGCCCTAAAAATACAAAAAGCAGATCTAATAATTATTCACTTTATTAGCTAGGTACCTACACTGCCAAGTTGAGGGTTACGTAAGCCAATGAGTATAGGTAGGTAAGGTAGGTCTATATTCTAGTCCCTAGGTTGCCTATCTATGCAACATGAAGGAAAAGTACCTAATTATTCAATTATCATATGATGAGAATAGGTAGATGCCTAACCTATACGAAAAAATTATCGCTCATATGAGCGTGACACTTAAATTGCTAAATTAAAAAAAGTCTTCGCCACATAATTGGTAATAGAGTATAAAACGCTGCCCTAAAAATACAAAAAGCAGATCTAATAATTATTCACTTTATTAGCTAGGTACCTACCTACACTGCCAAGTTGAGGGTTACGTAAGCCAATGAGTATAGGTAGGTAAGGTAGGTCTATATTCTAGTCCCTAGGTTGCCTATCTATGCAACATGAAGGAAAAGTACCTACTTTAACATCTACCTCTAAGATGTTGATTAAAAACATTTTTATTCAAGTGTTAATATTAATATCGTAAAAATTATCTTTTTTACATCTTAATTGGATCGATTCGGAAACGAAACAAATATATTTGAATCTTTTATAAGCAAATTAAATGCTCTTTCCGGCATAATTTATCCAATATACAATAGGTAGGTATGAGATATTTATGCTACCAATAATCACGTTATCCTTTTATAAGAATAGGTACCTACGAAAAGAAAACCCTTTACAAATCCGAATCACATTTTAATACCCAATTAATTTGTTTATTTTGAACCCGGCGCGCTCCGCTTATCATTTGCAAATACGCTTCCACTTAAGATGTCCGTTCAATAAAATAATAATAGTAAACATCCGTGCAAATGGCCGGCGGGTAGGGGGGGGGGGGAGGTTAGACCGGCGGGTCCGGGGTAGGGGGGTTATCGATTCGCGCCCGCGCGACACTGTATCTATCGTCTCATCGATGCCCGCTCGCTGGCCTCACAAAGAAAGAGATAGGTTTCGCCGACTGTGATCCTTTTGTTTTTGGGCAGCGTCCGGTGAGGGGGGGTGAGGGGGGAGGCGGGGTGAAAAATGTGAGGGGCGCTGATTGGCCGCGCGGGCCCCGCCCCCTGGAGGCTTTCGCGCTCAGTTCAAGGGCGGTTGCCGCGGCGTACACTGATTTGTTTGGGTTGTCTATTTATAACTCCAAGATGTGTCTGTATGATGTGTCCACGTCATACGATTTTAAATGTGACCCTTTTTTATTTCAGTTTGCTTGAGTAGTACAATAGTAATTGCCTGAAAATATTCTGCGGCTGCCTATTTCATACAGTATGTATGAATATAAATGAGTCTCGGCAATTAGACGGTCTACCAGACCACAGATATATTTTATGACAATGACCCGATTATGCTTTTCAGGGCTTTTACTCAGGCGCGGATCCAGGATTTCTGATATGATAGTATTTTATACTGAAAACTATTTTATCAAAATGATAAGTATTTAATATCTTAAGTAAAACAAGGAATAAACTGTATTTTTCAAAATCAAAATTGTTTACCATACGATGGTATACAAATATGTATTTAAATCTAACTTAACTGCTACAGAGTTGTAAGTGCCTGCAATTTTATAATCTAAATATAAAATACATGTTATGCTGTTGACATTAATATTTAATTATACCAGGACATAAATATGTATTATATATGTTATAAATTATGTAATTTGTATTTGGATTGTGTACCTATTTTTGACTTGTAAAATAGATACCTAAGTACTTAATTGTAAAATAAAATTCCCGTTAAAATCAACATTTATTTAAGAGGATATAACTAGTTACTTACACTACCCACTTATTACCCAAATAAAAGTCGGAAATGCTTAGGTATAAATAGGGCCAAATAGGGACTATTCAGAGTAGGTAGGTAATTACGTTATTAAAAATAGCATAGACCGCGATTCATATAGGTACCGGGCATTTACACTTTTAGGGACTCCCAATAGCGTGAGATAAAAAAAACCTTAGTTGCAGGCAGGTTCGTAACGACAATGAATAAGTACGATATCTTAAGGAACTTAAACTTTATCGCCGTTTTTATATTAGAATATCGCTTCTAGTGTATAAAATTAACACCAAGCCCGAGTTTTTATTGAAATTAGTGCTTAATTGTCGTTACAAACCTGACTGAAATTAAGTTTGTGAAAAAGCTCACCTTTCAATAAATTACTGGTGACCCCACTTTTCAAAAGAAAAACGAATTACCTAAATAATACATACGGGTTAGAAGTACCTATATGCTTATGCAGGTATCTAATAAGTAATTAGGCTCTCGTTCTATATAGGTACCAAGTACCAACTAAATAAATCAATAAATAACTGAATTTTTTTATCCAATATTAATATGTAATTAAATTCCTATTCCTACGTTTCTGTCAATGACTCTAAACAATCTCTAACCCCTTCTTACAAGTAAAAAACAATCCAAAATGTAATGTTAACCTCAAAGTTGAAAACAAATGACGACCGGCCGAGCGGCGATACATTGAACCCGCGTCCGTTACCAACACAAAAAGTGTACACTTACACTAGCTATTAGTTAGTACACGATCGCTTTGTGAGTACAGTTAGCCTAACCTTGAGGTCATTGGTTCAGGGTTCGGGGATGGATATAGCCATGAGCGGAGCGGGAGCGGTGAAGGGTTTGTGGGACCTACAATAAAATTTGCGCATACACCAGCTTGTGAGTAGATACAGTTACTCCAATCTTGAGGTATATTGGTTCATAGATTTTTTTTAAATTTATTATCTTGGGTCATGTTACACAAATCGACTTAGTCCAACGGTAAGCTCAATTAAGGCTTGTGTACTACGCGTACTAAGCGACGATATATCTAATAGATATATACATAGACAACCATGACCAAGGCACAAATATTTGTGATAAATAAATATACAAATAATGCCCTCGCCGCGATGTGTACCCGCGGAACCTCCAGCTCCGTAAGCAGGGTCACTACCAACTAGGCTACGGAGGCTGGCGCTGAGGTTGTAGCCCGAATACAGCTACGAGCGGAGCGGGAGCGATTGCGGGTCTACAGTAAAACAAAAGATAAATTTACGCCATATTTAGGTACAAATACCACGTTGATATCTAGTTGACAGTCCAGCCCGCGCTACCACTTTCTATTTAGCCGTCCTGGTGTTTTAGGTATATTTATTTATTTTGGTGGGACGACGGAAAGTATTCACCAGCACCTATCGATATAAATTATTCCGAAAATGTGCAAATAATAGGTATTTTCTCCAATTATACAGAGTGGCATCTGGGTCGTGGAGCAAGAGTGATCAGGTTATAAGGGACGGTCTCACCGACTAACTTACACTATGGAGACAACGAAGAAATTGCGAAAAAATCTCCTAATTATGAGTTAATTGAGCCTAAATTAAGAGTTATGTAACAATTAACTCGTAATTAAGAGCACTGTATAATTGCAAACCACAACGAACTAAATGTAATGTCACCAACAAGGCGAAAGTTAATATTTAGATTTCAGAATCGCACCCGCTGTCCGCTCCGCTAGGCTCGCGTGCCCGCAGCCTTTTGCCTTTTGTTAAAGACTAGGTTTGTGGGTACGGAGTACGGAGGTATCCGCAAGTTCTTCGGAACTTATCTTATTTTCAATATCAATGGCCGAGACTCTGCGAAGGGCAATGACGTCAACTTTGCCAAAGATGTTTACACTTTATGCTATGTATAATGCTTTCTTTGTTATGCGAGCATGATAGAATATAAGCAATTCTTCAATAATTAAGCTCATTGTTTTTTGTACGCCATTTTGGCAATATATAGCGAACTTATACTTATACATATAATGACAATGACCAACTGTTACCATACATGTACCTATGTTTACAAATAAACACTTACTTACTTATAGGTATCTAATATCCTTTTTCAATCATTATGTTAGTATATAGGTACATTTAGGTCTACTTAAGTTAGCATATCGATTTAAGCGACCATTTTTGTATACAGTAAATACATCGTAGAATATATGGCTTGTGTCCTGAAAGTGCGTGATTATGAAATAATGCAAGTTTTTAGGTTTGCCTTTTGCATTTGTGTAAAATTGTCCCGTGATAGGTATTTTTTTTTATTCATTTGTTGACGTCAAAAAATGCTCAAACAATTTTAATTTAAACTGTGGGGCATACCTATTAACACTAAAATACAATGAAGAATTGAAGACCTAGGCGTTGGCTCCCCGAAACTAAAAATACATGATTTTTACCGTTTAGGTATATTTTAGTGTTAAGCAAAGCAAAGATGAAATTGGACATGTAAGGGTTTTCGGGGGCCAAAATTCAATCTAGCTTTGATTTTAAATTTGGTGTCTCATAGAAAGTTTTAATTTTGCGTCGTTTCTTGCTGCCAAGTTTGCTCGTTGGATCTATCATACTTACCCCCTTATTCAAAACCCTCTCCTAACTTAACAAGCCGCTAAGTATTGTTTGTCCCTTTCGGCTTTACCAACATAGGTATCTATAAGAGCGAAAGGCACAAACAATAGTTACTTAAAGTAGTACTACCTACAATAAGTTAGGAGACGTTTATGAATAATAGAGTATGACTTTTAGATCCCCGTTCAGAGTGCTTAGACAAGTTGCCAATCGCTAACGCTTAATCGTCAATCGTAACAAACGAAAGGCAGCTAACTGTATATGTCGCACTATCATGAAAGAGTGACAGGGAGGAAAAACTACGATACGCTACTAAGCGTTAGGGATTGGCAACTTGGCTAAGCATGCAGATGTTCCATCACCATGTCAAGTCTTCAAGATCTTGACGGATAGATGTCACAAAATCCCGTCAGGCGGCATACCAGTCTATTGTGCGAGTCGTCACTCGTCAGTCGTCACTCGAACGACACTCATTAAGCTGTCAAACACGACGCCATTTTGTGCGCGTCACCGTGATCCTACGTTTCAATTTGGAACATGAGCTATATAAGTTTGATTGGTGTTTTGTAAAATAAATAGTTATTTTTGTGGCTGGCGCATAATAAGAGTCATCAAACATGAGTGTGGTTTTATGAAACGAGCCGTAGGCGAATTTCATAATAAGATCACACGAGTGTTAAATGCCTAATTATATACAGTCACTTACATAACTTTATCTACATGCTTATGATAAGTTTAGAATGATAATTTATATTTATTTACATTGATATCCACTAAGTAAAATACCTCTAAATATAACAATTCAAATCAGTTGAAATTACTCAATTTGTGTAGGAATATCCTACAATAAACATGTAAGTATTGAAAAAAAAAACTAAAATAAGTTGACTTTATAATGTTAACATTAATGGGACAAAGTGGGACCTTTTACTACTGCTTTGCTGCTTTATTGCGAATGTAAAAATTCTATGGATATACACACAATCCTTCAAGATATTTGTTTGAACTGTGTCATATTTTCTAATAACGGAAATAAATTATCAGACTATAACATTGGCTACTACCTAGGGAGGTATCTACCACCTAGTAAATGTGGCGATCGAAACGAGTCCCTGGGTTTAATAATAGGTAATGGTCAACGCGAACGGTTCGAAATATCACACTCTTACCTACAACGGAAAATTGCACGAACCTACTATAATTTTAAGTTTTGGAAAACTTCACGTTAGGTTTTCCCACTCTGAATGACGAGCTACGTATTTCCATTTTTACTGAGAAAAGATGACCACGATTTTTTTTGTCCATTTGGTTACAGGCTTTTAATACAACAGCCTATAGCGTGT
The DNA here is from genome assembly GCA_025490895.1 of Thaumatotibia leucotreta. Taxonomy (NCBI): domain Eukaryota; kingdom Metazoa; phylum Arthropoda; class Insecta; order Lepidoptera; family Tortricidae; genus Thaumatotibia; species Thaumatotibia leucotreta. The sequence continues at coordinate 9,577 of JALPQI010006481.1, forward strand.
CAAAACGGACACGCAAAATATTGTATGAAATTTTGGGGACACTTCCGTTTTAGGGATTGATACAGCTCGTGATTCTGAGTGGATATAATCCAAAATCTCAAATGCAAGTTAGGGGAATAATCGTAGATGAAAATCCCATGTAACAATGATGGTTGAATCAAGTAGGTATGGTAAAACGTGTTTGCGATATGTAGGTACCTACTAATTTAATTTGACAGACACTAACAGAATTTGACTTTTTTTATTTCAATTATGTCGTCCCTACTGCCCATTTCTGTAACCTATAGTAAACGGCGCAAGATGCCAGAGTTATTTTTTTCAATCGTTAAGTTAATAAAAAATAACGTCCTCAAAAATGTTTTCAGTTACGTCACGTTTTCTGTGTAAGAATTAACTACGAGCATGACGTAATGGAAACTTAAAGTTTTGTATGGAAGTTTTAGTTTAGAACATATTTTTTTATGATTGGAATCTAGCTCGCGATTCTAATTCGATAACTCGAGTGAGGTCAGTGCAGAACTCCAGATCTTGAAGAATCAGGATTGCGGGATATTTTTCGCCTGAGCTATATAACCTATTTTCATGAGTAGCTTTGAAACCTCTAAATAGACGCTAGTGAAAATGTCCACCTCAGAATTAACCGCTTATCATAAACATTTATGCCCCTAAATACTACCACCACCATTAGCCTCCCGTCGTACCTCTAAACGACGAAATATTTAAATGGCGATCCGCGGCTATCTTCAGATAAAACGGCCCAATTCACATGCGTGAGCCGTGATGGATGAGGCCGGCGATCAGACCCTTGTCCCCCCCTCTCAAATTTGCCTTCCCCTCGGACGTAAGGCCTAGGACGGGCGGCCGAGTGCGAGCGGGCGGACATTGTATTGAGAGAAGTTCTGTTAGAAAACGCCCAGGGGTTTGTTTGTGGTTGTAGGTAGGATGTTTCAACCCTACTTGTCTTACCTAGGAAACATTTTTCTACCCTCAAAGTGTACATCACTTGACGGAAATGGACTAAATAGTTGTGGACTTGACTATAAATCATTTCCATGTACAATAATAAACAGTTAAGATGAATAGGCTTTGATGTAAGGCATTTGTATAGTTGCCAAGTTTAATATCGTAGCAAATGCCGATAATTACGTGCAGCCTGACTACAACTAACGCTGCGGTATGTAGTAGACATAAGCGACAAATTTAAAATATGTAAATACATATTCCTGAAGGGTTGGGTTGGGCACTCATTCAATCATATCAATATCATAATATTTTCTGCGGTTACCGCTATGAGTTACTCATGAAATAAACTATAAAAACGGATAAACTCGCGTACATTAATTAAATTAAGCTTCATCCTGACGTTTCGAACACTTTACAGAGTTCGTGATGGTCTGCGGGCGACAGACAACGGAGGAAATTTGATATATCTACCTCCATCAAAATAAGAAAGATAAGTATTAAACTACCCACATAGAAAATATACTAAACACAGACAATACATTTTAAGGGTGGATGTACAGTCAAGTGCAAAAATAAGTATCGAAAGAATCCGTTCATAAATATGTTACGACGTTCTTATTACACAGAATTAGAGTGCACTGGGACATATTTTTGAACGTTTTTGTATACCCCTTATTTTGTCTTCGACTGTACATAAAAAAATTGCAAATTAAGCTAATAGTTGCCAAGTAATTAAGTAAAATTTGCCAAGTAACGAAGACAAGAAACAAAATGAATAATTTACGCCGGTTCTATCCCCACACCTCTGTCGTGAAAAGTCCCTTCCGTTCTATGATTGTATTGTTAGAAAGGTATCCCAATTTTGGAATCGGCAGGAAACTCAGAGGGACAAATCTTTTCAAAAAACATTTGCAGTGCATCTTAAGATCAACTTATTTAAAATCATACTAATAGGTAATGTTAATGTCCATGTTAGCATTGTCAGCTTAAAATCTTAATATTCTGTTGCTGTCTATCAATATTCTGCCAATACCAATATGCTAGGTTTAGACAGATGTAGTAATTAGAAGTCGCTTTTATTAATTTGTCTTATGATCACCCGATGAACCCGCTATCCGCTTATGTTTCCGCTCACAGTCGCGCCAACAACCGCTCCTGTAGGTGATCCATTACACTGGCATTTTTGCGTAATCCTCGTGTATAAATATGAAATTGAAGGAAGACCTAGTGATGCTTAATCGACTGGAGGTCGGGGTCACGTCCCTCCCAGAATATTCCGGGCGTTATGTCGCTGCCCAAGAATATGAAAAGATATGTCGTACGCTACATAAGTAGGTACTTATATATTGGTTGCTATATAATATATTTTTTATATTTATAACTTTTTACACAGTTATTTACTTATTAAAATTACTACGCAGTATGTAGGGTTACCTATTATCAATCAAACTGCGATTAGAATGGGTTTCGAAAGCACTGTTGACATAACAGTGTTTAAGTCAATCTGGGATATATTCATAGTTATATTCATATATTCATACTCGTAGTTTAAGTGCAGACACTTACAGATAATAGATTAATTAATCACTCACTATACCTACCTATAAATAATTTTTTTCTTGGTAAATGTTGTGTCAACAGTAGGTACTTTCAAATCCCCTTCTGATTCCGGTTTGATAATACATGCCTGCATAAGCATCATACATACTCCTCCTTAATGAATAATCACTTCGATATTTATTGAAGATTGACTGTGGGATTAGTTGGCATTGGCAGCAGCATCATCATAGTAGACTCATTACTGCGATCGCTAGTCCGGTGCCCAGCGTTGCGATTACCTATGGGTATTAACAATTAACCTCCTAATTCGTCCATAAAACAGTCTATGGGAGAGGCGATATGTCCAGGTGTGGGCTGAGATAAACTATACTATACTTCCCATAATAGGTACTAGTTCCTATTCTTTCTTAACTTTGTCTTAAACCCTGCACGCCAAGGGAAGCGCTTGATAGATTTAGAATTCGATTTGTGTTAACTTGAAATTATAACATTCAATAACCTAAATTTCTTAGTGGGTACAGCTTTATGAGAGCGTTGAATTTATGAAGTAATTAGTAAATTGCACGTTTTCTTACGAAATAAATGAAACCGGGTCGGAAATCTAATCAATAATCAACTGCTCGCCTGCAATCCCACTCAATTCACAAACAAACGAATACGCGGCCCTGATTAGAGAAGCTAAAAAACCCAAAACAATCGTCAGTTGATTCGAAAACACGGATTGGCAAGCACTCGCTATGCAAATCATAATCAATAACGCTCACTGATTATAGACTATTCTCTATTCTGATTATAGATAATTATAGTTAGGGTGGGGTGATGAGCGATTTGGGTATTATTTGCGCTTTATTTGGGTATTTATTGCGCTCGGGTGACGCGGCAGATATTATGTCCCTCGGGGGAACCCTTCGTGTACGGACATTGATTTGGTAAGGTTTTCAGATGAATTATTTTGTTATCTAACTATAAAGGTGCGTGCTTGATACCTTTATTTTTAAGCGCTTTGTTGCTGTGATGAAGGAAATGGACCACAATGATACCTACAAATAAAGAAACAATTGTTTTTAATCGATCGTATCTTAAGTCAAGAAAAAACCCACGCGTCATCGGTCCCACTTATTACGAACACTTACCTGCTGAAATTAGAGATGAACCATGTGATGAATCATTTAGGCGTCAGCTGAAGAACCTTTTGTTGGATAACCCTCTGTACTCCATAAATGAGTACATGGAATTAAAATTGTAATTACTCAACCAATTGTATTTAGAGACGATCCTAATTAGGTGACATTAATAAACTTGAATTATTTGATTATATCACTATTCTTTAAAAAACTATATTATGATATTGTATACACTTGATTGATGAATTTTTAATGTTTCCCTTTTATTGTTTTATTTAATGTTATTTAAATTTATTAATGGCTATGACGATCCTTCTGGGAGAAACACTATGAATTATGTTGACATTTTATGTAAGTTATTTTAAGTTCAATGTATTTCTACTGTTTTTGACGATCATGATGAGAATTTGTATACTTTTGACATTAATGCAAGTGTATAATGTAATTTTCTTCGTGAAATAAATAAATCTAAATCTAAATCTAGTTAGAACGATGTCTATTTATTGTAATCTATGTAATTTGAAAACCATTTCAAAGGTTAACTTCGAAGAGAAGTATCCGTTTTACATGAATAAAATTCGTCAATTCTAATTTATATTTAAACGATTTTACGAATTAGATACGCATACTTTGAATTTTGAAATTTGTCACTCATAAAAACAAATCAAACTTTGATTGGATTATTTATTCAAGTATTCATATCATGAGCGTTCTGATTTATAAGTAGTCAAACAAAATTCGAGTAAAACAATAAAGCGCCGCAAACAACACGACGAGCGTACATCAGTCAGGATGATCATTACTATTTTTGACGTGGCAAAATTCAGATTTTGAGAGAATCTGACAATGGAAAGCGTGTTCAGTAACATTGTATGACTTCACATGAACATTTATTTTACGTAGTACCTACTTGCTCACTCGAATCTTTTATTCTACAATAAGTCGGATGTTTAAACATATTATCTCCGAAGTTTAGCGCGTGATAAACTCTTAAGGTGCGGTTAAACTAAAAGAGCATTCGCTGTTCTAACCTCCCACTCTACGAAATTCGATCGGACACAAAACGTGATTGGTTGATTTCTTAGAACGGGCGCTACAACAGCGAATGCTCTTTTGGTTTAAACGCACCTTAACGCCATGGCAATAGATTCCAGCTCAGATGCTTTTGAGCACCCCACGGCCTCTTCTATATACTGTATTACATCAGAACCAAAAAGTAACACCTTTTGGTTCTGATGTCCAAAATCTTTTACGAGAGTAACTACGGAACCTTACATAAAAACACATTTTTAAATTCATACTCTTGTTCAGTGTTTCGATTTAAATGAGTAAAGTGGGTAAATAAAATACCCCTAATCTTTAAATGTTCATCATGTGTTATCTGATATCTAGATATGATCGTAATGTGATCGGGACCTCAATCCGGTTCTTTTGTTTACCAGTAAACATTGCAAACAAACCTTATTTTAAATTAGGAACGATAACGAGCGCATTGCACAATCCGCATCACAGATAATAGTTAGGTACATGTACCTGGGGCAGAGCTCAGAGGTGCGTTCATTACCCCCCGCTTAGCGCAGTGATGTGTCGATAAGCGGTATTTGGGGGCTACCTCAATTCTTTCGTGGTAATACCAATTAGAGTAGACAATATTGCGCAGCTCAAAGGATTGGGTTTATTAGTGTCGGATATTGTTATGTGCCTGCTGGCGTGGAAATGGGGAGCCTCGGGTACGATACTAGATACCGAGGTATGCCAATTAGTTGATATCAATTTACGGTAGATTTTGGTTTCGTTTTTTGGTAACGAGTTGATTGCCGTGCGTGAATAAACATTTGACTAAGTAATTATAGGTATCAGATTTTAAAGTAATTGATACTGTGACAAAAAACAACATTTAGATGTGAATCAAATTCCTATGAATAGGTGAAGGAAATTGATTCATCTATGTACAAATTGTATACCGTACACAGTTTCAATTACTTACTTAATATTAGAACCGCTGTGAATATTCAATATTGTCACTATGATAACTTGACAATTAATAAAATTGTTCATAACATAAGTACCTATAGGTATACCACAATTGCATTTATCGTAAGAGGTTACTTGCGATTTCATTATCACAAATGTAAATCGTACAGGGGCTTATATCTCGAAAGCTTGTAACTTGTAATACAAGCGGAAGTCCTTATCTAATTAATAGTGTTAAAAAGAGACTTCCACTTGTATTACAAGTTACAAGCTTTCGAGAAATGGGCCCCTGATATACTTACTTCGAGTTATTCTAAAATATTTATATCAAACGTGAGACTGGAGGATAACAATAGTAACTAGCGGAGCAATCAATGAAAACATAAGTTAGGTGGATGGATGCGGTTAGCGAAGGACCAGTCCATCAGCATTGGACGTCTTTCAGCTAAGATGACTATGATGCTGATGATTAGTTTACGTACCTACCCAAAAAAACTACTAAAGCACTATTATATTAACACACGTGTGTCAAATTCTGCACTAAATAGCCTTCGTAGAATTTCAGCGCCCAGCATCTTAAGGTACTCAGAGCCTTCAATCACCGAAATCTAAATAATAGAGAACGAGAAGTGCGCGGCGCGTGGCGTGGCATGCCGGGCGGCACTATTCGCCGAATGCGGGTCGAATATCCGAAAACGCGAATCTAGAATGCCGAAAAGCCGAATGGTCGGGGGCTCGGTGACATATTGGAATGTGACTCCATTTATCCGCGTTTCCTATTGGAATCCGGAGTGACGCGGCAAATTGGAATTGCGGTGCCTATTTTCGACGTTATTGATAGATAATACCACTTGTAACGTTCACGTGAGAATGGGTGAACGTATTGCACGTAATGTGATCGGGACTTCAGTTTAAAACGTACTTACGATTCTTAATCACTTTCGATTATATTATCAATTATCATTTAAATGCAGCGTTCCTCATCCGTGTATGATATAAAACATTTTAGTTTTTTCGATTCATAGTGAATGATTTTACTTAAGCATATTTCTAATATGACTAGGCATTCTATTAGGACTAGTGTGGGTAAATCAGAGGTAAGCTACCATAAGTTTATTTTGAGCTAAAGTGTAATGTCGTAGTCCTGAAAAACTCGTGAGCAGATTTAGTTGTTCAAAGAACTTCAGTTGGTTAAATATTTGAATTGAAGCATTTACAAGTAACGTATTTAAAAATATGTCCCTATCTATGTTTAAATACATGGGTGTTTATCAAGTCTGTCTACACAAGGCAGACATTCCACGAACAGCAATTAACTCGTAATTTCATTTACCATCAAACAAACCAATTTCGTTTAATTGAAAAGCCAGCACATGTGCTTTTAAACATTTGGATATATCAGAATGTCATTCGACAACCCTTTGGCGGCGCGGTCAGTTGCACACCGGAGCAAAGCACTCCCTACATATTAAATCACATTTTGACAAGCGTACCGTGAAGAATTAATCGAGTGTCGTGGAGTGCGGACTGCAGAAAAAATGAAAACATGATGGCATTTGCTAGCCCCCGAGCCCCGAGCCCCGAGCCGCGCAAAGGTCAGCGGGCAGCCGCTCGTGAAATGTCCCGGCTAATCTAGAGGGAATACGAGTACGAGGTACTGCCAGTCGACAACTATTTTCGAATCGGTTCGAAATTCGAATTTAGCTCGTGTTTTATAATATATCTATTTGGTGCCATTGGAGCTCGTGTTTAATTTACCTATATCGTAAAGAAAGTGTTTGTACCTAAGTATAGAAGTTGTGGTAACCTTGAAAGTTACTGCAGGTAAGCCTTCTATCGTAAATAAAGTGTATGTATGTAAGTAGGAGTTATATAAGGTAACCTACTCACATAAGTTACTTGAAGTTGCAGGTACTTATTTAAACAAGAAGGCTGATGCAATTTTAACGGTGTGAAAGGTTGGAAAGTCACGTGTTTTCAATTGGCATTTATTTTCGAAGCATTAACTATCATCAACATTAGGATTACGGATTTGTTGATTCCGCAGAGTTGTTTGCGGTTTTTCTAGGTTTAAGAACTATAAATACAAACACAACAATATTTTTATTTGAAGAAATTTTATATTCGTGAAAACATTAATCAAATTGATAAATACCTAAGTCCCTAATGATAATTTTCGATTCAAGTGGGGAGAGTTATTTTCTGAAGAATCGATCTTCAAGTAACACTGCAAGTAGTAACGAAAACCCAATTAATAAAACCCCAATAACCAACAATTCCTATAAACAAGAGAAACTTATTCCCCGTAACGATAACAATAATTAGTGTAATAATTCACATAGCTATTAAACGTTATGATAAACGAGATATCCATAATTAAAGAGAAGGGTGGCAACCCTAAAATTATCACCCTTACAGGCATAGACAGTAGGCTGGAAGATCTAGCACGGCATAATGCAAGTATTGCCGCCTCGGCTGTTTTAGGATGAACGTGAGAAATCGCACTTGTCTGTGGGGGAGTAAAAAACAAAAAAATCGGAACGTTAGGATCCATCCATCATGCGCGGGATTAATGTCTGATGTGTGTTGCATTACTCCTGATACAGGGCGTGACGCTCACGTTGCGTATTCAATATGTCTTAATGAATACAAAGTAGTTATATAGTTCAAATATATTTAAGTAGTATTTTTAAGAATAAAACGAGCTTAGAATAAGGATGCGTCGGGTTAGAGGGAGAACCAACTACCTATTTCCTTGAAGTTGATTTTGACAAATCGTATTTTATACCAGTAGCATAAAACACTATTTGCTAAAAGATATTTTACCGAAATAGTTGGCTCTGTCTTTAAACCTGCGTATATTGGAAGTATAATTAGTTGATTAGGTAACTAAAAGTAAAAAAAAAAAATGTTCATAAATAAAAATTATACTTATGTAATCTACAAGAATCCGAATATGGTTAAACAACCAATTTTACCATATATGAATAGCGTAATCAAGTCTTCCTGTCTACAACAATTAGTTTTGCACGTATAAAAGACCCTGTAGCTCTAGTGAGTTATATAAAGAAGAGATCTATGGAAGACAAGAGTTACAGAACTTACCAGATACTTTACTTTGTAATACAGGTTCAGCTACACTTTCCTTTGCATTCTATTCTTCTTCCCATAGCTAGATGTAGCCTATCGATTATAAATATTACCTACATTTTTAACTATGTATCTTTAGTTTCAAATAATGTGCCGTGTGGTGTAGGCAATAGGAAAACATTTGTCACCACCCCAACTCTACCCGCGGGTGTTGTAAAAGTCGTCTAAGGGATTGAAGTGTCTCTGACCATTCTTTGATAGAAAATTGATGACGGGCAGCAGCGTCTTCATACTGGACACATTACTGCGATCGTCAATCCGCTTGCCCAACGTGGTGGTTATAGGCATTTACCTCCTTAAGCGTCTATACACATAGTTAATAGGAGAGGCAGTGGACTGAGATAGGCTGATAATGTGATGTGATTTAAAAATCTGTGGGTATAATTTATAGAAATACATTACATCAATTTAACTAACCTAAGAACCTATACACCTAACCTATTACTAGGTACTTCATTAAAAACTTAGCATCCTACTATCCGTGCATACTTTCGTCGCCGGCATGCCTCCCACACACGCCGCGATTGTCCTCGCGTTTAGGCAGTCCGTACGCGTGCGTTATTGCCTGTATTGCGTCTGATTTCGAATATTTCCACGGAACCACTTATTCGCACCTCGCGGGGAATGGGGTGCGCCCGTCTTGATACTGGGCTTGGCGGTGGTAGCAACGGAAAACTAGTTTACTAAGGGTGGGTTGCGATCAACTGTCTGTCATCGTTAAATCGTTCGCTAAAATGTATTGTACAGTCGCCATCAGATATATCTGGTTTGCTATGGTGCTCAAAAATAGCTACACAAGCACTCTAACGCCACGATAATAGAGGTGTGCTTAGATATTTTTAAGCACCCTGGACGCTTCTATGTATCTGATGGCGACTGTACCTATCAAAGTGTCATAGGAATCTGCTGGATAATGTTGATCAACATTGGTTTTTCAAGTATCGTGGATGCAGTCTGCCGTTTATCTAATTACATGTTTATTTAACAATTTCCTTTGAATAATGGAATCAAAACTGTACACCTAGGTGTTTGCTTCTTAATCTAACAATATGATGTAATGTTGTGAGGTGTATACGAGTATTTTAAGAAAACAATGAGAATAAGTATTGTGTTTTAAGCGTTTCTGTCAAAAATTTATAACAATTGTTTCGAACTTAAGTAGATATTCCTGTTCGGAGAAAATTAATGATGACAACGTGTTAATATCATTAAATTGGTTAGATAGATTTATTGAGATTTAGTGCTTAATTGTCGTGTTAGTGTTAGAAAAAACTGACTGCAATGAAGCTTTTTTAATGTGACGCTATTTGACTGTCCCTAAATGTGAAAAAGCTCAAAAATCTTCACAAGACTGTTATAATCCACCACATGTTATGTTCCACTGCTTGCTCAATATGAGTCTTAAAACGAGAAAATTGAATAAAACCTAAGAAACTTAAGGAAAAAGCTACGAAGTATATTTAAAATTCCAAAGAGATAATGATTAAGATCCCATTTCGAATCCATCCTAAACAAATGGTACAATCAATTTCAAATACCAAGAGCAGCGGGTCTGGCGAGCGTTCCTAGCATGCGACTCATGCGAGTCTCACTAGAGCACGAGAGGGTAATCGCTGCTGCGTTTTGTACGCCATTGTACGGCCAATCGTATTCGAGCCGCGTGCCTATTCTAATGGGCTCACACCTCGAGTACGTTTATTATAATTCCGCTGAAGGTTTTTTGGTGTCGTGATTTGAGTGTTCGTAAAAGGATAGGCTAAACGCGGTTCTTAACGTGTGTGCCCTTCAGAATATAAACTTAGGATTATACTTTCACTAAGGGTGTGCTGCGGATCTATAATGTTGATATCTATCTATAGATAAGATGTATAATTATGTGCAGTTCTCACTCAAAGGAATGGATAGTGAAAATCCCTGTATCTTACAGAAGGCTTAAAAGCGCCATTGGTGTAATCTTATTAATCTTACTAAGGGACTCAGGACTAGATTGATTTGTGGGTAGATGTAAAGTTAGTTCAATATATTTATATATATTTATTTTACCTACATTTTTATAGGTATTGTCCGCGGAAATTCCTGTGCGCAGTAGACGAATGATTCTGATACCTCATCAGCCTGTCTCAGACCACTGCTGGACGTAGGCCTCTCCTACTAACTATGCGTATACATGCATTAGGAGGTAAAAGCCCATAATCACCACGCTGGGCAAGCGGATTGGCGATCGCGGCAATGTGTCCACTATGATGACGCTGCTGCCCATCATCAATCAAATTAAAGAATTGGCCAGTGACACTTCTATCCCTTAGTCGACTCTTACGACACCCACGGGAAGAGTTGGGGTGGTGACAAATGTATTCTTACTGCCGTCACCACACGGCCAATGATTCTGATACAACGCAATTAATAGAACTGTTCTTCAGTACAATTCCAATGTTATTTTCATATCCAGAAAAAAAATCATCAACCGTGACGTGTGCGCGTTTAGGCGACGCCGCATCATGTCTTAGGGTCTTAGCATTAAATCAATGCACATTAGTTTTCAACAATAGTCTTCGGACCATTGTAGCCGCCATTATCTTTGGCCACGTGGGACAGGTGGGGCACAGGGCACACGCACATCTGCGCGCATAAAAACGCGCTTGCGCAAGATTTTAATCGTTTTTTTTTGTCAAACGATGACAGTTCTCTAGGTATTTCGCGCCAATCTACAACCTCCCGCGGTTCGGCAGCTGGTTGTTTTTTTTTAATAATTCTGGAGGTCATAAACAATGTCTGTGACACGCTTACCTTTGTTTAATTGAATGTCCGGCAACGTAGGGAGGCTTAAACTTACGATATCGTCGTTGAGATTGCCAATACCCACATGTGTAAATTTAAAAATTGACAAAAGGAGATTGTAAACGTATGTCTTTTGAAGTGACTTTTCAGTGCCTGAAATTGTGCACATAACGGAATTGGCAATCTTAACGACGATATGAGGTTTTTCTTTGACATGAACAAAAAAGATCATAGTTCAAAACGCGCTAATAAATATTATTGATTTCTGTGGGAGCATTATGATTATGATTAGAAACTAAGACCCGTAGAGTCATACAGAAATTACGATATAGATTTATATGTACAAAATATGCTTAGCCTTGCTGTATTGAGAGATTTATGAGTTTCCACTGGTGCCAGCAGTATTTGCTCTACGAAATATCCATTGGGCCTTGGAGGACTGTTTTTAAAAGTAGCTTTAAATTTTGTAAAACATTAGAATGTAGATTACTACCGTACATTAGTACGTATCAAATCTTCAAGTGCGTAGCTATATCTCATATTATCATATATATGTATATGATCAGGCCATCCATTACTCACGTACCTGTACTGTGCATCCGATCTACATACCTAATTAGCTAATCTGTGAAATTTTATTGGCCCTTCCTTCATTGCGCAAATAAACCCATTTCTTTAATTAACCCCATTGAACTTATTCACTGTTATTAAGCACTGTGTAAGTATTCGTCTTTTATTCACGTTCCCCGCAATCCATAAAAACACTGCATTGCCCAAATGTCCCCATACACCCCATAATTCCCAAAACTCATTCATAGATCACGACCAAACGTTTACCTGCACCTTTAGTAATGCCCATAATGATTTATACCTTTTATCGACTATAGCACAGTGGCTCTTAAGACAACGGGATAAGGGTGAGAGTGCCCAGTCAGGTTTTTCTAAGTTTGCCGGTTCTGGAGACCAGTACTGTGGACAATTGGCCGACAATTGCCAGGTTAGATGGGCATCGTATTTTATAGATTTTTAGGAGAAGTCGTATTTTATGATTGCCGTGACGTTACGACAGTCTGGCCTCGGATTTAATGACAAATTAACAAAAACCTTACCTTATAACTTGCGAGAACGAAATCCGGGGAGGACTTCAGTTTTCATAAGTTTTATTTACGACATTTCACAGGCCCGTAGTCATTTATAACTTATAATATAACTTATAAATTAATGTTCAACCTTTAATGCGGGGATTGTAAAAGATAGGTAGGTAATTAAACTAATTAAATTTTAACTTGAAAAATGTATATAATAAAAATAGTACCATACGAGTACATCTATCCCAATGTAATTTAGATATTCCTTAGTAGCCTATTATGTCGACTATAATTGAGTTCTTACTATTTAGGTACACAAAAAAAACAACCGCCCATTCAGCTACTTTGCTAGGAAAACCTTATGAAACAGCTCGTCATACCTACATTCATTGGAACGTATTTCACTGGTTTGTTTATAGTTTATTTATTCATCTCATCATAATATACCTACCTACCTACGTATGTATATACATACCTACATATATATTATATTCGTAATTTTACATATAATTAAAAAACATTTTATTGGTTTTTTAACTGACGGACTACTTCATTCAATGTAGATATAAAAAAATGAATATAATGAAAATTCCATTACGTGGCCTGATATAACAAAACACATCATGATAAGACTATATTAACCCATCTTTTAATCCCGTATTTATTTTTCTTACCGCTTAAAATAAGAAATACTTAAGCCATCAAGCACAGAATGCTTGTTCAAGCTCCCCTGGAAGTACCTGGCGGATACTTGCAAACGCTCACTACGCAGAACTGCACAATGGGTGTCATTTTTTTTATCATACTCAGAGCGCGAATTCCATAAGGACACCTGGTCGGAACCGGCCCCGGGGGTCCACACTGATTGATAGAGGTCCCGTCGCAAATGCAACACAATACCAGTCAAATCTATCCTAGCTTCATTTGAAACGCCGAAGTCGGCGACGCGGCGTCTGTTAAAACAATCAATGATCGGGCTTTGTGAATGGACCGTGAAACAAAAATGGTTGAAAAGGTGCAGGAAGTCAGGTGAATTATTGAGAGCGCCATAGACTAGCTTTTGACAATGCGAAAGGCGCTTGTGGGTGTTCCAATTTGCCTATGAAGGGAGTCAGACCCAAAACGAAGCGTATTTTTTTCTCAATATTTACAACCAACACGTTAGTTTTTTTTTGTCTATTTTAACCTCAACTACGTAATTGAACTAATACTTATAGGCCCAAATGTCGATAATGCCGTTGATATTTTACTTAAACTCATGTTACACGTGCAAGTTATTGATGCAAGTGTTAAGATGCAATGAGCATGTTGGGCAAGAGTGAGTGGCTAATATCTGCATCTCTTTCTTGCATATAACTTTGTCTCAAAACTTGCAGCAATAGCTTGTCGGTGTTAACCTAGGTTTACAGGTGAACCGACGTTCAGAAGAGCGTGCTGCGAATGTCTAAATAAATCCCTACCCTATCTACTAAACCAACAACCGTTTTACATAATAATGTGTCAGGTACTATAACATCAGCAAAAGTAGTCAAATATCATCGTTATAAGTAGATTGTAATAAATCATAGAAAACGTAAAAAGTATTAAATCATATCCATGTTGCCTCAACTTTTTTTAATCGGCTTTTAAAGGTAAATATTTATAAGCATACCCACTTTCCAAATAAGCGCGACTTTCATAATTCATAACATATTTAAAGTCATGTAACATACGTAATAACCGTCTGTCGGGGTAGCGTAATCTTTCCCTTATGCAAATCCAGTCAACAAAACCTAGCTAAACAAGGATCACAAATTCATTTAGAACCTTGCATAAGCCAGGCCGGCACCAACGCAGCAGAATCCCTGCACGAAAGACAATAATTTGATTGATCTCTTAATGAATATGCAGATATGTTAAGTGGGTATAAGTCCCGCAAATAAAGGCACCCAGAGGAGTGATTGCGAGATTTGCGAGCCTACTGCCTTGCTCGAGGCAGATTTTAATCTCAGATAAGTGGAGCCGAGAACAGTTTACATAAATTCTCGCGTTAGCACCTTGTTAACAAACTGCAGTATTTGATTATGATTTGATCGTGTGATAAGTGTGATGTTTTAGATTGGGAGACAATGGGATACCTTTTTTGGGGAGCTGGTATTTGGCAAAATCAATAGATGACCGTGGTGAACCCAGTGTTTATTGTCTAACCAGGCGTCAGCAGACAGTATTAAATAATGCTATAGGAATGATTAGATTTCAGTTGAATTAAATTTTATATGACAAAGCAGAATTCGAACTTCTTCTTCTTCTTCTTAGTCGGATCTTCATTTCTGAAGGTCGTGTCTAGCTTGAAGGGTTTGGTGCGAACTTAATCTAACTTAAATAAATAGGATTGTAAGTTGATGAAATAGCATTTTCCCATAAATGAGGAGTGTAATTTCAAAACGCCTTATTTCCATTCTGTCAACTAGGGACCATACCTACCTATTCTATGTTTTCATATGAGAAATATTCTCTATTTACTAAGTGGAAATAAGCCCTTTTGAAAAGACTCCTCAAATGGCAGCAGCTGTTATTAAAAAAAACGAATCTACAGGTTAACTTTGGATTTGATATGTGTACCTATGTATTAATGATATATTGAACAATCGGTAGATATCATTGTTTTCCACCATTTCTATGAGACGTTGGTTGAACCCATGGATGATGATACCATGTTCATAGGTCCAATCAACGTTTCATACAAATGGTCAAAAATAGGTTGACCATAATGTTTGGCAGAACCGCTTTTTCTTGTGTTTGCACTGCACAGTTGACCCTATAGTAAAAGTTGTCTGATTTATAGATTCACGTTTCATTATCTTTTGTAAGTTTTTTGAAGTCACCCTGTGTACAGAGAGTAATCGCTAAATATAGCTAGGCGTATATTTCGACAATATAAAACTGATATCAGAAAACTTTAAACTGACATCAAAAGTACTTTAATCATTACCCAATGAGTATAAAATCACATTCATACAGGATAACACCCTGCGTGCTTATTAAATTTCAATGTCCCAAATAAATACTCGAGTATTCTGTATAAGTTTAAAACGCTAAATTTCAAAAAAGGAAAAGCTACAAGCAGCAATAACGGAACCTTGAGTCAACCCTTCTAATTAATAGCCATCACTGTCTGCGCCACTCCACTGGCAACACTTTCAAGTTTTTTTTTAATATGCTTCCTCACCTCCGCTGAACAGAAGGGATAATTACTTTTTTCCCGCCAAGTTTGACTGTAAATCTCGCTGCCTACAATTAGGAAAGTTCGTGTTTTAAATGACGAGTTGAATAATTTCAACTTTAATTAAAAAGCGTACTTAGGCTTTTTTCAAGCCAATAAATTGTGAGGAGATGATGTGGTTAGAAAAATCTATTCGGTACGCGAAAAGGTTTATTTTTATATGACATTGTACGTTATTCGTTAGTAAAGCAAAGCCTGATGACAACTTCCTATTCCTATTTGACCCTCGCCATATTGCGGATTTTTAGTCGTATAAATTTCGTCTACTGGCAATGACTACTCTTTGACAACATACATTGAATTTCATCGAATGTTACCGATGTAAACAAAAAGAAAATTATACGATTTTGTCATAAAAATGCTAAAAAACATACCAAAAGACACAAGAAATATAATCATTCCTATATATTCTCGTAATTAAATATTTAAACCAATGGAAGGACGAAGAATTGAATAGCATTCCATTGAAAAATGTTTTGCTATTGATTGCTGTCATGATCGATTCTGACACTTTGTAGTGCGACACGGGTAGAGTACATACATGAGCAAAAATATAAGTTAAAAGAAAGTACAACAAATTAGTACCTAGTTAATGATGGAAATATTGTATCAAATCAATGTAGTAGCGGTTTCCAGCTAAGAATTCTTCGTGATAGAAAAACAAGGAATCTAATTAAGTCGGTAAGGTTCAATTTGGAGCGAACAGTGACAGCAATAACCGCTTGTAGCGGATCAGCGGAAGAGATAAAAAACCTAAGACGCGGACAATCCTTTTGGCTGAAAATTGAATAGTTGGATTACGCGACCTAGGGGGGAAATCGGCAGGGCTGCCATTAAGATACATGGAAGAAAATATTAATCTGAAACCTATTTTTTTAATACCAAAACAAACATAATATGGCCTACATGATAAGCAGCTGTCGGCAGGCGGAATAAAGTTCTAACGGATTGGTGACCGCCAGTCTGTTCGGTAGACGACATTTGCAAGATTGCGGGACACTTTTTGGTTAGATTGGGTCAGGACCGGGATAACTGGCATTCTAGAAGAGAGGAATATGTTTAGTAGTGGGCGATAAATGGCTGAAATGATGATGACAGCAATTTTAGGGATTCTATATACTCGTTGCTTTCATAGTTATCAAGGAGGACTTCTATCTATTTAGGCCGTGTCCACCCAGTGCTGGGTATAGGCCTCTTCTTTATTACGCCACTTTCCTCGGTCCTGTGCTAGTCGCATCCAATCCACTGCTTTGTTGCGGTTCGGCAGATGTCGTCAGACCATCTTGTCGGTGGTCTCCCAGCAGATTTTCTTGGCCACCCTGGCCACCATTGAGTAACCTGCTTCGTCCACCACCAAGGAAGACTTACAGTGTTATATAGCTACTACTTGTAAAGTATAAACTAAAGGGTATTGAAATGAGATGAGTAATTTTGAATAGAGCTCATCTTTCGTATCGGTGGTACGGACAGTGGATATCGGTGGTAGGTATTATTCGGACATTTCCGAAGCGTGTGTGGGCAGGTAAAATATTCAGATTGCCTCGGAACTCCATTCTGAAGTGTACTAAGTACTAGAGCTTTTTCACTTTTAGGGACACCCAATTAGGTCTTTTAATTTCAAATTTCAATTAACAGAACTTATTTTAGTCAGATTTGTAAGGACAATTAAGCGCTAGTTAAGCACAAATTTTCAATAAACTATCGGTTATGATGTTAATTTTATAAACTATAAGTAATATTATAATATAAAAAACGCCGAGCTTTTTTTCCAAGCTTAATTTCCTAAATATATCGTCTTGATTGTCGTTACGAACCTGACTGCAACTAAGGCAACAAGAGGAGATGTAGATGTAAGGACTAGTAGTAAGTACAAGTACCTGAACGGAGTCGTAGGCTGATTCTACATAGTGTGGGAAATTTGTGCCAATAATTACTCCAAGAGTACCTAGATCTGATTGTCTGCCAACTTAGGCCCAACTGGGCAGTACCTACTGAATTTACTAAAGGCGGTGGCTAATACTTATTTTTGACCTTATTGCACTAAATAAATATCGTAATCAACTTTCAATTACAAAACTATCATCATTTTTCAATTAATAAAATAACATGGGACGACATTAACACAAAACGACTGAGCCCCAAAGTATGTACCTAAGCTAAAAAAGGGTTTGTGTTATTGCGTTATTGGTTAAGGTATTAGGCGACTATCATGCAAATAATTAGTTCAATCTTGTTGGCGACATGCTGTAATAATAACGTGTGTGCCGTGTTGAAACCAAGTTTTCCGTATTTGTATTTTTTGTATTGTATTGTATTCTGGCCATTTTTCTACAACACGACATCAAATGTGCCTATTTAGCGTGGTTCCGTCGCTGGCCCAGTACTTGTTGGGGACTTACACATACCCCCTTGAATTTCTTCGCAGGTGTATGCAGGTTTCCTCGCGATGTCTCCCTTCACGGTAAAGCACTTGTGTATATCAAATGATATTTTGTACATACGTTTTCCGTGACCGCCAGCCCTGGAAACCGTACCGCGCGGTATTGTCGTCGGGCTGATTACGTGCGACATTGTGTGGCGCACACTGGACGCAATTAAGTATTAGACGAGATTATTGCAGATCTGCCGTGTACTACACGGGCACAAGGAAAACTTATATGAGGACAAGGAAATATTAACTTTCTTATAGCTTCAACGTAATACTGAAGATCTGAAATGTACTATTTAGTTTATAAATGCAAAGAGACATCAATATCAACGTTCTAGGTATAGGGCATCATACACTCAATCAATTGGAACTGAAAGTTCATCGTAATGGTTGGTAGGCTCGGTCGGTAGCGGGAAGGAACGTCGTCCCTTTCCACCCTGTATATGTAGGTACCTATACCAAGGTGATTGGTAGACAGGCAAGCATATCGGGCAAAATCGGTGACTCTGCACTTTTTGACATTATCATTTCCTGACTATAGTTTATTATCCCTAGATAAATAGGAAGAGCTTGTCATAGATTACTCCCCAACTTATTACATGAGCCAATGGAACACATGCGTTGCCTTGCACCTATATAAGACGAGTACAAACAAGGCAACTATGTTTTAAACAACTAAACCTTCTTGCGAGTCCCTCAGCTCCTACAAGAATAAGTTTATAAGTCTCAACCAGACTGTAGACACAGTTAAGTGACTGCGGACTAGTTAACAACTGCGACGCCATTGCACGCCACTTAAGTGGTAAATTCGAAGCTGTCATCTGAGCACAAGTCGCAGCGATCGCTGGAGTGGTCTGCTAACGAACACGTGTCAAAGCAGCACTTCATTAGGTGAGCGAAGCTCCTGGGAGAGCTCAGGCGCCGCGAGCGAACTCTACCGCTTCGTACAGTACACTTATATCAGTAGCCGTACCATTCGTTGGAAAGTAAAGGATATGGATTGGTATGTTTTCATCATCATCATCATCATCATCATCATCAGCCTATGATAGTCCACTGCTGGACGTAGGCCTCTCCTATTAACTATGCGTATAGACGCATTAGGAGGTAGATGCCCATAATCGCCACGCTGGGTAACCGGATTGGCGATCGCAGTAATGTGTCCACTATGATGACGCTGCTGCTCATCATCAATCGTTAATCAAATATGGTCAGTGACACTTCAATCCCTTAGTCGACTCTTACGACACCCGCAGGAGGAGTTGGGGTGGTGACAAATGTATTCTTTCTGCCGTCACCACACGGCACAATACGGTATAATTTACTCGATACGTAATGCAATCTATCGCGCACGCACTGTTTACTGTTTAGCTTTTCTCTTCATGACCCAACACAAGCCAAGAACTCATAATTGTAGCACTGCAGGGTACTAGGTATCCTGAATACGCAACTTGTACTTAGTAAAAAGTTGGCAAGGTTTTATTCGATACGTAAAGCAGGCCATCGTGCTCGCTCCAATAAATCATTGCGAGCGCGATAGAATGTCGTTAAAATGCCTCACACTCGTCCTCTTATATTCCTGAAGTAAAAATAAGTCTAACTACTGTATTATGCAGCGTGCACTATATACGCCTTCCTCTATTTAGTGGGCGTCTTACCGACTCGGAGCCGCTAATTAGACGGCGCCGACTCTTCTCATTAGTGGCGAAATTATGCAGTTTGCTGGAATTCGGGTTAACTGTGAGGCCAAGAAAAACTCGAGAGCTCTGAAAAATACGCGAAGGAACTTGTACCTGGGTGAATATCTGAGCGTTTCAACCGTCTAATTTTGGTGGCATAATTTTTGCCAAAGTTTCTATTCGTTACAATATGCTACTTTCTCATTTGAAGGAGGCACGGTAGCTTATACAAATGACAAAGTATAACATTGAGACGTTTAGAAACTTCGGCAAAAATGCTGTCACCAAAATTAGGCGGTTGAAATGCTCAGATATTCACCCACCTATTTTATTTCACAACATTGTAATTTGGAAAGTAATTAATTAAAACACAAAAGAGATAATATTGCTAATTAGAAGCCCGAAAAAAATGTGTCTGAAAAAGCGACCGATAAAATTCGCTTCCCATTATGGTAAGCGGGTGAAAACGGGCATATTTGTAAGTAGGGAAGCTCTCGGGCAAACAACGTTTATCTACAGCACATTGGGTTAATGAATGGGGGAGGAAGAATGAGAAGTAGGCAGCATTATTTTAATTAGGAAAAATGCTGGCTCTCACCTGGGGCGGCTCCGCGTGGCCGAGCGGTACGAGGCGGGTAATTTTATGCTCCACTACGCATTTCAAGTTCGAAAGTGGGCTCCACTTTGTTACTGAGTATCTCTTTCTGGATTGAAATAATTGTTGTACGTACGATATGGCTATATTATGTTAAAAGTGAAATTTGAGTACTGTTCATAGGGCATTTAGTCGTCGCAATAACAAAGACAACGCCCAATATAAAGGTGCATTTAGACCAAACGAGCATACGCTCATTCTATCTCCCACTCTACACAATTCGTTCGTTACACAAAACGTGATTCGTCGAAATTCGGTGATTTCGTAAAGTGGGGGATAGAATGACTGAATGCTAGTTTGGTCTAAATGCACCTTAATATGATAAAAATCCACCTGTAACGTTATTTGGAGTCGAAAGATGATCGCTTATAAAAATAATAATAAACTTCTATGAAATCTGTACAAACGTAGGTAAGGCGTTAAATATCTTAAATGGCTTCCTTTTATAAAGTAGCGAGGGAAATCATTAACCTGTCCGTTAGGCAGCAAATAAGTAACAAAGTACTAAAACTCACCCACCCCGCCCACCTTTTCAGCGCGGCGCGTCGAAAAAACGCCGCATCATAGGGAAATCATTTACGAAATATTGACAACAATAAACGATTGCCCTACCAAGACTTTAAAAAATGCCGGTTATTAATATTTGTTTTCTTTGTCCGCACCACGTGTCCCCACACCTGAGCTCTGCGAATGACATTGCCGAAAAAAATTGCAAAAAATATCCGACGCCGCGCGAAAAAGAGCAGGCGCAAACAGACAACAGCCAGTTTGAATGATTGCTTCGCTGGAAGAGCGGCGGGTCCATTTTTCACGAGTGCCATTCACGGCTTTCATGTTGCGTACTGTGTATTTTATATATTTTTTATTTATCGACCCTCTCTCTGCCAAATTGATATTCCAATGCGAATTTACGGCGTCCAGTTCCTCTGGTTTATTCATTTAGTGATTCCGTGATGGCAAACACGCAGGTAGATGTGTTTAATTTCGCAATGAATGTTTATTGCGTTTCCGTTTCGTTTTCAATGATGTATTCGGTTGTCTGCGAGCGCTGTTTGCGCTATGCACTTTACATCGGATTAAACTCACTCCTTTTTATTGCAGTTTTAATTTCGTTATTTAAATTACATTTTATCGGTGCTGGACCACGATTGGGAAAACGTTGATTAATACGTTTTTTTCCATTAATTTACCCAAATTAGGCATTTAAGTTTATAATTTGTAACAATGGTCTCGATATTCAATAGTCCGGAATTTATTGACTGAACGTCGAAAACGAACATAAATATGAGATATTAAAAAAAATTTACAACAAAACCTATCTACCTAAAAAGGTGGGATGGTTGCCATAAAAACACTTCCGACTTTCTGCAGTTTAGACCACAATTTAAAACATGTTTAATCAATATTAGAACTAGTAGGTATTACGCAAAATAACGAGGTAGGTACTCGTATTCCAATTTAATAGAACCCACAGTACCCACACCCCATATCATCACAAGCATGCTTCATAAGAAGTCTTAAGCCTGTACCCCAGCCCTGTTCCCCACAAAGTACTAGAAAGTCATAAGTCCCAAGAACCCTAACTACATGTAAGTCATTTACATTCGCATTAATATGGCTTACTATCCCCCCGTTTATTCTATAAGGTCGCAAGTTAGTATGAGCCCAGAGTGTACTTACGTCGTTATGGTACTGAGTGTGTCGTCCCCAACGATGAGCGGGCGATAATCGATCTCGCCATAACTCCATAGCGATCCCGATGTCTAATGACATAAAAAGTATGTCCCCGATGTAATGCTGGACGAGGCTAGCTACTAGAGTAGACCTCGAACGGATGGGACATAGCTCTGTAAACTACGAGTACCTATATTTTATGACGTTCACTCTCCATATCTACTGGCCCACGGCTATTAACCTTTTATACTGTCATTTGGCTTAAAAATAGATCATTCTGCATTAAGTATTCCGTAAAGTACATACCGATGAATTATATATTAACTGTACTCGTTTTATGTTTCAGGTAACTTAAAAACTTCTTTACGTTGACTAGAAAATCGTCATCATAATGTAAGTGGATGTATTTTTAGTAGAAGAAATTAATTTTTTCAAATTAGATAAATTGATACACTTTAAGATATGTTTCAGTGCATTTGG
Organism: Thaumatotibia leucotreta; assembly: GCA_025490895.1. NCBI lineage: Eukaryota > Metazoa > Arthropoda > Insecta > Lepidoptera > Tortricidae > Thaumatotibia > Thaumatotibia leucotreta. Next base: position 32,392 of record JALPQI010006481.1, read on the forward strand.
AGTCAGACCTTGTCACGACTCTTAAAATAGACCTTAGGTACGTGGACATTAATAAAGCGGTTCAGTTCGTGGCAAGGCACCTTTCCATGTGCACTGACGCATATGCTTATGTTTTACATACACGATTCTGGTTAGGTTATTATTAAATTGATGTATAATTAAGTTGTTAAAAGTGCACTTTTCAGTTTAGTTTAGAAGGAAATTCATTCCGGAAATTTTCCCCAACGTTTTACGTTCTTTCTGAATACTCTTTCAGTGTCAAAATAAAAAAAATTCAAACCTATGTCCTAAATCCTCCCAAAAGCTCCATGTTCGTAGGCATAAACCGATCTAGCTTTTCTCACTCTTTGCCCGCGGACAGTATCCAGGGGTATGAAAGCTTCGTCACGGCCCGGCAATTTGAATGCGGTCGCTTAGCTGACGGCTATGACTGATGAGGGAAGGGTGAAGATCGCCTGATTACGGCCTGTCACCACCCCTGTCGCCACTGTTATGATACGCAGGTGTTGTGTTATGAATTTTGCATGGAAATGATATTTAGACAAAATATCACGGTCAAACCAATAGGTAATAGGTACTTTATATTTCCACCATTATTGAAATGCAGTTTAAATGATCATAAGCTAAGCGCAAATGCAGACAACGATGTAGTTAAAGGGACGTCACATGGACGTCACATGTAAGTACCTTGTAATTTCCATTCAATGTGTAATTTCCAAACATAAGGTACGTGTACAGTCATCATCAATAGTGAGTGACAATAGAGGCTGCAAAAATATGTGGTAGGTAAGTACGCTTTTATGTTGCTTTAATTACGATATTATTCACCTTCATGGTATACGATACTATTGACGGTAATCTTACAGTCAGGCAAAAATATAATCTACTCTACCACTATTTTATGTAATAGAGTCGAAAAGCGGTGAACTATAATTGCTAATAATTTTGTAAATGTGTCCATAAGTAATATAAGTATGATATGCAATGTGGTACCTTTGAATTGAGAACGATAACAAATATACTTATTTAGTTATTTATTGCTTTTGATAAACTAAAATGGCTGAAAAAAAGTTACGATAACTTCGAGTAATGACCGGAAATCGAGACGTAACCAATTATACACAAGTAAAAATCTATTAGGAGTTTAGGATTCATTATTAGGACTTAGTCGACTGCGTTCTTGTAGAGTGTAGCCTTTCAGCGCAATTTATATTTTTTTTAGATAGTCAACGAAATAGTATATAGTATTTTTTTTATATATATTCAAAACTACAATTTATATACATAGATTAAATCTAACGAATCTACTTAACCTAGCCTATATCTAAGATTGGCCCTTGTGGCATTGTACCGAGGATGCTGGCGGCATTTCCTGGCTGTATCGCAATACTAATGCGTTGTGCGAGGAAGTCGCCAGCTCTTCGGTCTTTAGTTACATCGATCAGACAATTTGCGTGCGCTGGGGCCCCATGAACCTAAAGTTTCTACGCCAAACGGTACAAAATCGTACTCTTTGCCGAGGCCCTTATATTTATTACGTTTTAAAAATTCGGCATTTTCAGCCGCAGCGGCCGCCTTAAATGTAGTTCGTTTGAAGATGGGACGGTGCCAGGGTGTCTATGCAAGTAGCATCCCATACCAACATCCGTCCCAAGCTCCAAGGAACCAAAGACACATCATCAGGTCTCTTACCATCATCTCTAATACTCGTAATACCAGTAGCCTCAAGTATTTTGAAGTGCGTAACGGCCCTTCCCATATGATTTCCATATACTTCGCCGTGTGCCTGCTATACGGCCACATTTCAAAATCAATTTTTATGGAAGATGTGGCCGTATTGCAGGAAAATATGCTCACTTTTACCACACAATTCTATTTTGAGATGTGGCCGTATAGTAGGCACACGGCGACTTAATGTCAATTCCTAATGGACACCTTCCGTCGCCGCATATTGTCTATTCGTGCGTCGAGCTCAAATCGGCCGCTGCAAATCGCGGCCAATCAGTGGCCGTAAATATCGCCTGCGCTGCGGTGGGCATTGTCATGCAAAACGTGCCATGCTAGCACACCCGCCGTCTTACTGGCTTGTTTTAGCTTATTCTAGTTCAATATAAATTATCCAGCTAATGATGAGTCGATTGAACGCAACTGTAAATTATGAATCAATCAGTGGCCTTAAATATCAGGTGATTTGCTCTGGTCTGTTAGGATTTATGATGCAAAACGTGCCATGCTATTAGCACACCCGGCGTTTTGCTGTCTTGTTTTAGCTTATATTTGTTCAGTATAAATACACCCTGCCAATTATTATCATTTGATTGAAAGCAATCGTAAATTATTAATCAATGAGTGCTTTAAACATCGGCTATGGCGCGTGGTGTGTGATCCAAAACGTGCTACGCTAGTATACATACCCGGCGTCTTGCTACGTTGTTTTTGGTTATGCTATTTCAATATAAATATACTCTGCCAATGGTTATTATTCAATTGAAAGCAACTGCAAATGATTACCTAATCAATCAGTGGCTGTAAATATGGTCTGCGGTGCAATGGGCTTCGTGATGCAAAACGTGTTTTGCTAGCACATACGGCGTCGTACTGCCTTGTTTTAGTTCAATAAAATTACTTGGCAGTGATTAGAGATGGGAATCGAAATACAACTAATTAAATGATTAATCAATCAGTGACATTGCACATGCCTTGTTAGCTTCTGCCATGCTAGGACACCTGCCATCTTGCTACCAGCTTATTTTAGCGTATGCTACTTAATACGTTTAATATGATTATAACTATCTCTATCATTTAATACTGACCAAGAGAAGCTAGCTTTTCTTTTCAACTCGCGTGTTTTTATAGAGTCTTTCTTGTTTAGTCAGAACAAGATGCTATGTGTTAAACAAATTTGAAAATTAAGAAGAATAGATATGTCCAGTCAAGAACGTAAGGTGTTGGTACAGATAAGTTACTACATTCAAAAGGCTTATAAGAGAGAAAGGTTGTAGTCGTGTATTCAATACAGTTTAGAAAAAAATTAAAATGATCCCGTTTATATTTAGGTATGCACTTTCCAGCTACCTAATTAAATTTGAACTGAAACGTGACGATAACCTGAAAAAAAGTAAAATAAAACACGCGCCATGTTGATGCACTCTTGGCGTTTTAGAGGCTGCTAAGGACTTGTTTTAGCTGTTACTAAAATTTTAATAAAATGCTGGAGAAAACAGTAACGCGTTGCTATTTTTTGTTTCAAAAACGTTTTAAATTCATTCTTATCTGGAAAGATATTTATTCTTATTAGAATCATATCCAACCAGAATACAGTCTAGTACTCGTACATTTCAATAAGCGTTGTTAAGGCTGAACCCATCAGAAAGTGGTAACCCAGTGTCACATAACGACGATGCGTCAGACATTAAGCGACACGACTATCACCCGAATGAATGTGAATTGCAGTCACCACAAACGGCCGTTGCCCGATTGTCACCGCAACAGTCCACAGGCGAACTGGGGCAGTACGTGAAAACACAGTATTTACAGCTCTAGTAGTAGGCGAATTTAGCAACTGAAGTGTCAATATAATGGTACAACTGGGGCGGATCAGCTAAACTGACAGGGCCTCTTATATGTAGCAGTGCGCATAATTCATATGGAGTTTACGTTATTATTGTATGCAGTATTTAAGAAAAGTCCAACAAAAGTCTTAAATAGACAAGTTGCAATATTACTTTGCACTAGATTAAATTATTATAAGATTTTCGCTTTTAAGGGCTGGTCAACACCTAGGCCTTAGGCATTTGAAGATTTCCACCAAGAATTAACGAAGCTGTCCCATGGACCATTGGGACAACGTGAATGAGCAATGGGCATTTATTATTTTGTATAAATGTATGTACCCATGTACGGTGTTGCTTGTTAAATATTATTGAAAGGTGAGGGTGTTGGACGAGAGATGTGTTGACATACATACTAGTAGGTGTAATTCTCCGTCTTCTTTCCCTTCCTTTTTAGAAAATGAGTGAGGTATTTTTAGCAAGGGACAGTAATAGTACCCTCTGTGTGCTATGGCGTCACAGCTCATTGGCGATTCAGCGCGGCCCGCAAATTCAGCCGGCCCGTATATATTTGCGGCCAATCTTGCACCTCGGCGGGGACAAATGACGGCAAACTTCTAGTGCTTGAATGTATGCGACACATTTGTCTTATGCTGGCTCCTGAGACCTTAGCTAGTGCTAGAAGGTGAAGTAACACTTCAACTTGTCGAGCGGTTTGACAGCTCTCTTGTGTAAGTTTACTAGTGCATTTGAATTAATATTATTAACTTCTTACGTGAATACATTTAATATGTAGGTTTTCATCACACTTGCTGTCTAAGCGCGCCATTGCTTGCGTGCGTAGCGGGAGTAGGAGTAGTAGTAGTCAGTACGTTATTTAATAATATTATGTCTTAAAACTTATTTTTTGTGGGCAAGTGTGATGAAAAACATTGTATGCATCACGGTCGGTAAGAGGAATACTAACTCGAGTCATAAAAGCCCTCCGCCTAACGGCGTCGGGCTTCTAACACTCTCGTTAATAATTCCGTTCTTACCTCCCTTGATGGCACAATGTACTATTACGTGCTATATTTATAAGGGACATACCTTAGATGCAAATTGGTTCCCAATGGCTTTATTTATCTTTAAACTAACGTTACTATCACAATGTTTATTAAATCCATAAATCTCTTTAACTGGGTTTAGTGACTTGAAATATGCTAGATCGTTAACGAGACTTCCAAAGAATATTGCGAAAAACTCTCCAAACAAATTTCTCCGCGATTCCCCATTACCGCCTCTATTATCTAACTAAATATTAACGCGCAAAATTTCACGAAGGAAATAAATTAAAAACGCAACAACAAGCTTGTAACGGCCGAACAATGGCGCCCAATAAATCAAGGCAGGTGAGCCAGTGCTGTTTGTGCATTAAGGAAGCCTCCGCGGCCTTTCTCCGGCCATTCTTTGCTAAAAAGGAGTCGGTCGACGCCCGATATTTTGGCCAAGTCATCGGCAACACATAAATATTGGAAGTGAGGCGGCCCCTTTCTTGTCTATGGAATAATTACGGCGCGGGAATTATCGGTGCAAAGGTGCACTCAAATTGGCTGCCGTGCGCGCTGAAAGGCTTCGAACTTCGTAAACAGAAGATTTAACCATAAACTAGCTTTTACAGGAACCTTGCCGGTGTGAACGTACCTGTAAAATTATAAACGATATGTCAGGAAACAATAATGTAGGCATATTGGTTAAAATTTGTCCACACAGATGGGGTAAAAATTTAAAATAAATACTTACCTAAAATTATGCCATTAGTTGCATCCTTGAATGTTCGAAGCATGAACACCTGACAAGAAGTTGTGTAACTCCTCGTTGGAGACCGGACAGGGAAGGCGTCACAGACGCCATCAGATATACCGGAACGGCCAAGGTGTTCGCAAATATCTGAGCACTCCTCTTTTATTTATTATGTCGTACAGAGTCCATTTTTAGATATTTTTGAGCATCAGGATCATGGCCGCTCCGATAGTAGGTAGGTATTAAAGTAGGTATAAAAAAATCACACGAAATTCAGTTTTGCAATTATGCTACTTCAAAACCACACACATAGGTACATACATATATACTATTTAATATTCACAAGTGCTTTAAGGTGAAGGAAAACATCGTGAGGAAACCTGCATACACCTGCGAAGAAATTCAAGGGTGTATGTGAAGTCCCCAACAAGTACCGGGCCAGCGTTGGGACGACGCAACATATGATGTCGAGTTGCGGAAAAAATGGTCAGGAAAACAACAACAACAGCAACAACATACATACGGCATATACATGGCACTGAAGAATTGAAGAGTGACGTGAACTAACATCGCGACAAGACGAGTGTGGGCACACTGCCGGATAATAAAGTTGATATCAGGCTGCAGTGTGGAAATAACTGAGGCGAAGTTGCAGATACCAGCCTCTGTGTTGCGCTAAAATTGCCGCGGCCGGCGCAACTTGCTGTTTTGTGATATTATTAATGTAAGTTTCAAAATTAGGCCTGTAGCCTCCTTGCATACAAATTTGTATGCAAGGGGGTCTACTTTTCTCTGCAGCTGAGTGTACATGCTGTATATATTATGATCTTACGTTTTCAGTATCTAAAATACTGTTTTTAGACTTTTTAGTTAGTATTTGATGGCCTCCATACTCCATAGCTCAGTTGGTTGGTATCTACGTGACTCTGCATACGAAGCTGGAGGTTCTGGGTTCGAGTCCCGGCGAGCATACCGATTTTTTTGTGCGTTTGTCACACATATTTGTAAATTGGTCATGGTTGTTTTTTAAGTATTTAAGTGTTGGTATGTATATATTATACCTATTGTATGAATGAAACCGCTTAGTACCCACACCACAAGCCTTAATTGAGTTTAGTGTGGGACTAGGTTGATTTGTGTAAGCTTGTCCCATGATATTTATTTATCTACATAATAGTTATCCTGACAGTTTAATACATATTGAATGTTGTCTTAAAATTCCGAAAATAGTGTCATTCCGCAAATTACAGAAAAATCACTCGTAATTATTTACATCGCATTAAGTGACATTTTTTTGGAATTATCTGGCGTTTTTTGACACTCGGAATTACCCGAATACACCCTATATGAAAATTTAACAATATAGAAAAATATATTGCTGCAATTTTTACTTTGAATTATAGGTAGATACTTCATCAACTTAACTGTGTAAGTTCTGTAACGTACAATAGATTTACGCATATAAATAAATTCAAAATACGGTTTTTGGATTTCATTTATGCTAACGGCGTATGTTTGGAAAACATCCCATAGTCACAACGAGTTTCCTCTTTTGGTTTATTTTACATTTTCAGAATTAGGCGGCATTTTCAACCAGTTATCTCAATTACCACCCCAAAGCCGAGTGAGGCGACTTGGAAAACAAAAAAAAAAATGCCGAATTTCCTCTTGTTTCACAGAAAAATGGTCTTATCTCACACACGCAATTTGCGTTGGCAATTTTCATCGCTTCCTGTCATTACCCCGGCGTGATATATTTGCGTGTTTATTACTGCAATTACTTAGAGTAAATCTCACGTCCTTCCTCCCCGCCCCTCGCCCCTGGGAGGGTCGCGCCCTCCGCCGCCATTTTACCCTCCTTCCGGCCGTCTCTGCCCTTAAGTCTTATGTACCTCGTAAGTTTCTTCGCGGACTTGGTAACCGGATTCAAATCGGGCCGAATTTAGTGGCAATTAATTATGAGTCGGGGAAGTGTTGTGAGTATTGCGGCCGGCTCTGTAATTAATGTGTCGTGTATTGTCACGACTAGACCGGCTATTGAGATACTCGCTGGAGTAAGGGTTAAAATTGAATTATCCCGGTTTTTTTCTGTTAGCTGTATAAGGTTGGACTGCACCTTATCAAAATAAATACACAAGATAAATACCCACTTTATAAATTTTACTAGTTTCGTACTTTGAAGCTGGCCCTGCCAGAATTAACTCTGTGTGAAGTCTCTGTCGTTTCGACGTTCCTTTTTTGTATGTTTTATCTTTTTATTTTTTGTTTGTGTAAAATAAACTGTTATTTATTTATTCTAATTTGAGTTAGTCAGGTATTCAATTAGTTTTGTTAACTGGATTATTATTTGTTTGGGACAAAATTTTATTAATGGATGTAATCCCACAGTAAGTTGAGTTAAGGCTTGTAAAATGATGGCACCTCGTTATTTGAGTGATGCTTCACAGCTGATTTATAATTTCATTTTATATGGAGCGAACTATATAGAGCTATATTATATCACCATTTATATACTCATATATTGAGTTACCTTATGCACAAGTTTACAGTGAGTTTAGTATTTTATTTTTCGATACATAAAATCATCATACTATCTAGGTATGTAGTCTTACAGCTCTTAAATAATAACGAAAACTGTAGAAGGCAATTCCCGAGTTAATTTTTTCAGCCGCCATATACCGTTAACCGGCGCGATCGGCGCAGCTACATAAGGCGCCCCGACTTGGCTGTAATTAATTAACGAGCTTAGTTTAAAAGCAGGGCCGTAAGACTTGCCCCCTCCCCCATCGGGGGGAGGCCAGGGGGACGAAGAATTCAAGGGAAAGTTTATCATATTTAGGCGCAAAATGGCGAATCCAGGGATCATATTCGGAAGTTTTTAATAGTTAGTCGCGGTATTTATCTATTGTCCTTCGGTACCTATTACTTACGTAATTTTGTATCTATTTATTTAACCCTTAATTCGACAAAAGTAAGTTTTGGTCGTTTGTTCAAGCCTACTTGGCACACAATAGTGTTAATATTTCTGGATCGGAATATAATATAATAATAAATAAATAAATTTAAATTTCATTTATTTATTTCGGGAAACAAGTCCCATATAAAAGAGGGTCAAAGATCATGTCCATTATTTTGGCGACTGTTCGAATTCTGTCGAATTAAGGGTTAAAGTGAAATTATGCAGATTAACACGAGTATTTTATTAGTCTTCTAAATATTGGAGCCTCAAAGCAATTGAAAGTTAAAATTGGTTAGAGAGAACTACGAGATTACCATTTTTTACCAAATTAGGAATTTACTTAATAATGTCTGGAACAGATCGCCCTTAAGTTTTTCTATTTCTTTTGTTTTTGTGTACATTTTTTACGTGTGAGGTGTGCAATAAAGAGTTTTGTTATTGTATTGTATGTTGCCGTGTGGTGACGGCAGTAAGAATACATTTCTCACCACCCCAACTCTTCCTGCGGGTGTCGTAAGAATCGACTAAGGGATTAAAGTGTCACTGACCATTCTACAAGATTGATAACGGGCAGCAGCGTCATCATAGTGGACACATTACTGCGATCGCCAATCCGCTTGCCCAGCGTGGCGATTATGGGCATTTACCTCCTAATGCGTCTATACACATAGTTAATAGGACAGGCCTACGTCCAGCAGTGAACTAACATAGGCTGATGATGATGATGATTGTATGGCTGCTTACCACGAAGCAGCCTGTACCCGTGCATTTGTGTCACAAAAATAAAATAACTAAATAAATCATCAATGTCACGAACAGCCAAAAACAATCTCGAATGCCAGCGCTCAGCTCGGATGGTACCGGAGATTAATATCTGGCTTTAACTCGCTGCGATGACTCGCCGAATAAAGCAGTAACTTTACAGTTTTAAGGCGATGTGGGTCACAGTCGCAGACGAGGTGCAGTTTTATTGTCGTTTTGATGAAGTTTACTACTTTATGACGTCGATATTCTGTCTCAAAGTAAGTTGGTGCTTCTTTGTTGCATACGTTCAACTGTGACGTGTAACCATTATGTTTAAATGCAGAATTTGGGCCCTATGACATTTAAAATATGTATCATATAAGCTTAGTTAATCTTCTTATTAATTTTTTTTGTTACTATTATCTAACTTTAGTTGTAGATTGTGTAATTGAATGGACGTTATTGTTAATAAATATATTATTAAGAGCTAACGTAAATATTCATATTAAAAATGTAAAAATAGTTGGATTAGCTAAAGTATACTAAAATAACGATGGATTTTTATTGTAGAGCTTCAAAGGAATGACAAATGTTTATGCTGTTTAAAAAATATTGGAAAGGCACATTTGTATTTTTTATTTTCTTACACAATGGGTACCTAATGATAGAAATGTTAGATTAGTGAATCATTCGATTCATTAAACATTAGATATTCATCATTTTGTTTTTAATACTCCGATTCTAACGTTCAGTAATAAACATATTATTTAAAAGCATTTCAATTATACGTTATGTATAAAAGAATTACCTAACTAAGATAATATCTACAATTCTACATCAGTTTTCCCGTATTCTTCTTCAGCAGTACCGGCAAGTCTACGGCGTAGCGGTGCTACGAGCTACGAGCGTAGCAACGCCTCTGGGCGTCTACGCTTAAAATATGAAATCTAGGGAAATTACGGCCCGAGCCTTCGGGCACGACGCGCCTACGTTTTATTATTTTATTTTTCGCTCTCTTGAACGCAAATGGCGTTAGTACTTTGCTTTTCTCACTGGTTTACGAGTTGTTAGGTTTTGTTTTTGGTTTAAGTGATATAAATTAAGGTTACGATAATTAATGGGGTCAGCGCTGCCTTGCGGTAAGCTTGAGGACTGTGGAAATACGTACTTTTTTAAATCACAAATAAAGTTTTTTATTTTATTGTCCTTGCGAGCGTATAACGGACTATTTTGGTTCGTTGGTTCGTTGATACGTCATCTCAATCAAAAGTAATCAAAGCGTATATTAAGTACAGATACTTAGAATTTGACCAGATGATTATGAGAGATGAATATCTCATTCCTTACTATAGTTCCGTCCCTACAACTTACGTAAGAACTCAAAGGTGTAATCCCGCCCAACTTAATGAATTTTTCACACCAACTATTCGAACACGGACCTGTTTTTCCCTGCTAGGACGGAACAAAGTCGCAGATGTTTGTTCGAGGACTTTCTATTGGTAGCCTAAAAAATTACAAAGAAATAGGAAAATGTACAGTACTTTCATAATTGATTAAGATTTCTTCAGAATCGATTATTTGCGTAAATATTTTATTTATATATGTCAGTGCACATGGAGAGGTGTTTAGAATGGACTTTATTAAAAACTACATAAGGTATATTTGAAGCGTCGTTACAAGATTCCTATACAAGTGCAATTTTACATATGATATACATATCTTTTGTTTTACTTATGGGCGTTGTGAAAAGCAGTATTTATTGCCCACTGTTGAGCATAGACCTCGCTTATAGTACGCCACTCATCCTGGTGCTGAGGCAATCTAACCCAGAAATATCCCGCACTCTTGCGAATGCTGTCTAGCCAACGATCTAACGAACACCCAGGGACTCTTACTGTGTAACACCTTGTAAACCACATTATAAACGCAATAAAGATTGAGTATTGAGTATTGAGTGACACAGGCGACCGTAACCATGGTAATAACAGACAGAAAAAAGTTGATTCACTCATCTACTATTTCCTTCGCGTTTTAAGTATATCTCCGCTCTATCAAAGGTGCGACCACACCGCAATACGCAGATGGCATTGAATCGCAACATTCGCAACGACGAGTCGAATTGTTAAAAAAAAAGTACATTCACCGAACGAACATAATTAATGGAAATGTCGATATTCCCACCTTAATTTTTTAATTAGGTTTGCTCAATACCTACCCCCCAAAATCAAATAAACTCTGAATGAATTTATCGTAGCTCGTACTCACCACGACTAAAATACAAAATATCTTAGTTCTGCAATGGAATTTGACTTTGTGCCCATGTAATGAAATAAAGTAGATTTTAAGACCTGTTTATTGACATAACTCTCAATGCTGTTGGTTTTAGGACCATTTTGACGCATGGTCCTTTATTTACAATTAAACGTAGCATTTTTTTACAGTTTGAAAGTCTATTGCTGTAACAATTGACGAATAAATAATTTAAATTCATTTATTTTGATAAGCTCAATAAACTTAAATAAAGTAGGCGCCAGGTGGCCCTTATTTTTTTTCTTTTAGTAGTATTCTTAAACATCTACAATCAGGGGTATAAATATATATACAATTTTAAACCTTATGCTCCAAACATAAGCAGCCTATGTAATTATATTGGTGCGAACGAGATGCGTTGCAATTGACGCCTCTTCACGAGGATCTTTCGAACACGAACGTTTACCGAAATTTATTCATAAGTTAACACGTCTTTGCTTTTTCGTCAGAATTACGATTTGAATATTAATAATTAAGCGTGCCTTAATGACACGTCACGCAAGTTTTAATGGAAGTCTGCGAAGTTGGAATTAAGGCGAGGGCCCAATCAGCGGGGACAAGTGTAGTCGGTTACTTGAGAGGATTGTTCTGAACACTTCTGTAATTTAAGAGGGATACATTAATTAATAAATTCAATGACTTGTTCGTATCCCTCTGCTTGTTTTCCATTCTTTTAGAATTCTAATCCTTTTCTAAATTATAAATCCTCAGTTAGAAAGACATTAGCAGTTTATCTCACTCGTACTTTACAGTACAGTATACCTTAAATCTTGCTAAGGATGTGCTTAATACTTCCTTACGAGTCACTGGTATCCGCTACGGCAGGCCTAGCCAAGATCATTATCATCATCATCATTATAGATCCTATTTTATTCTATCCAAACGAAAAGTCACGTGACTATTTCAATACATCATGGTTACGTGATTTTTCGTTATAATCTGTCATTTCAACACATTTATTACTTATCGCTTACGATTGCAAAATGGCATCCTGGCTAGGCATGCTCGTATATCGCCTTTAAATTTATCACACTTTACATTTGATCAATTTTTTGGAGTAAAATATATCATATATAATTAGTTTTTACATAGCCAGGAAAATACTACTTATCACAGCTGTCACTGTAAATTTACTGTTTTTGGGCCAATTATTCAAATGAGGGCCACCACTTCGAGCTACCTCCATGACCCAACCAACCATCACGTACCAACAATACCCCAATCCCAAGACGGCATCGCACGCGCTTTCCGCTGCGTGCGGCCCGGACGCCGGACGCCGGACGCCCGACGCCCGGACGGGGACCGGACGAGCCGCAGGAAACCTATTACGCCCAAATGAATTCTCCGTCGTTTCCGGACCACGACAAATCCGCCGCGCCCGCTCGCCCACACCTCAGGCCCTGTCTTTTTCAGGGCTGAGCTTGAGATTATCTTTTTTCTTATCTTCGTTACTATTTTATTTTCGATAATCGTAAAAAAAGGTAACGTGACATTGAAGGTGGCAAGTAAAACAAACAATACGCCACGCCTTAAAAAATACTACCTAATAAAATTTTATTTCCGATGCACGATGTTCAGATTTGTAAAATATTTATTTAATGTAAAAAATACTTGACAGTACATAGACAGATAGTACATTGTGCATCATGGGAGGTAAGTACGGAATTACTAACGAGAGTGTTAGAAGCTCGACGCCGTTAGGCGGAGGGCTTTTATGACTCGAGTTAGTAGTCCGCTTACCTACCGTGATGCATACAATGTTTTTCATCACACTTGCCGACAAAAAAAATAGTTTTAAGACATAATATTATTAAATGACGTATTGACATTTCTATTACTCCCTAGGGAATATCACTTTTCTATTACTCCCGCTACGCGCGCAAGCAATGGCGCGCTTAGACAGCAAGTGTGATGAAAAATATTATATTGAATATGAACAAAAGTGCAAGCAATAAATAATGTCGTCTTTTAATCGGCTATTTCAGGGACAGTCACTTATTTCCCCTGTACCATGAACGCCATGTTCGAAAAATTCGTAAATATCATCCCGTTCAAAAAATATAATATTGAAAGTAAATTATATTACACGCAAGAACTAAATGGCACTGTTGGCAGCGACTGGAAATTAACTCGGTACTGTTTGTAAGTGCCATGCTGATCGCCGACGCCCATTAGACTGGGCATGGCTCCATAAGAAGGAGACTGTTTGTACTTAGTTAACTAAAATAATTTGTCTTTAAAAAGATTTCTTGCAAAGTCGAAAAAAATATAAATCACCATTTGTCTGCCCTAAAAAGCGTAATCGACTAGGTTTTTCACTCCTCTTCACGCAAATACCTACGCCATTCTGCATACGTATACGATAAGCGATTAGTAATAAAAGTATGAGAATGACCGATTCGTACAAAAAAGTCACGTGACCATTTCCCTACATTATTATGGGCACGTGACTTATCGCTTATCGTATACGATTCGAATGCCATCTTGGCTAGGGCGGCAGTGAGTAGAAATTTGGATTTACGTTGTTTTATTGTTGAAGAAAGTTGGCAACCCTAAACAAGAACGCCCTCGGACTTGACGAAGCGGAATTTTAATGAAATTTCTTGAAATCATTTTCCCATCTTTTGTCATTCACACGTAGCTAGTGGCGGTTGCAGTTATACTTTTAATTATACTTAATATTTTAATATTTTGTATTATTTGTTTGTTTTGCAATTTCACGCGCTTGTACCTATTATTATGCGACAAAGGCACAAGTTAAGAAAATCGTTAAAATTTACATCACAAATACACATCATAAACACCTATGTAATTCTCAGAGAAAAGTATCTAAATTATATTTTTTTCTTCATATTTGATTGTTGCTCTATGACCCATATTAATTATCCTAAACATTAAATTAATGACAGATGACAGTAGTTTTAAGTACTTTCACAGATGAAGCTTTGGTTGTTAAATACAAAGTTGTAATTATTTGGGATTCGTCACCATCCATTGTTGTTAGGTATAATTATATTAATGATTATGCCAATGAGGTTTTCGTTACTGTATGTACATTTGGTATTTAAGAAATGCCTAGTACACTATTGCTGCGTCGTCGCATACATAGTGATACCTTTTCCAGATTTTAATTGGGTCACAAATACAAGGTCAAATGACCTTCAGTTCAGCTAAAATAGATAAACGGACACCTAAACTCGCCGATAATAAAGGATGTCTCGCAAAAAAGGGTGAAAAGCCCAAAGTTTATTGACCTTAATTTCCCAGCGTCGTGACGTCACCATTGTCAGGCCACAAATCAAACCTTTCCCTTTCGCAGTTCGCAGCATCAATCTTGTCGCATGATGAACGGGCGCGGTGAAATATGGACGGTGCTCATTAACTTGCCGGAGGTGCGATTTATCGACGGGTTATTGAGTTTATTTTAACGGAGGTGACAATGTCGTTATATCATAAGCATTAATGAAAACGCGTTTTCTGTTGTGATACTACGTTAATGTGTTTTTTTAATTGTATTATAAAGTGCGTACCCACTACCCAGTTAATGAATGAACTTTGTTTGTACGATTGCAACCAACCGTGCTGAACAATTCGTCTAAAGGTGCGTTCAAACTAAAAGAGCATTCGCTGTTCTAACCTCCCACTCTACGAAATTCGATCGGAACACAAAACGTGATTGGTTGATTTCGTAGAATGGGCGCTAGAACAGCGAATGCTCTTTTGGTTTAAACGCACCTTAAGCCTCTAGCATTCTCGAAATAGTAAGTCATGGTTGAGGCAAGTTTTTGTGAACCGATTTAAATTATTATATTAAATAATAATATATTGGATTTGTGTTATTTTAAGTCGTCATACTACTTCTATGTGATGTTCGCAGAGCGAAAGGCCCACATCGTCGATGGCGCTTACGTCTCGCGGCGTTGTATTGGTATACGAACTTACGAACATAACGCTACAAGCGCCATCGACAATGTTGGGCCATTCGCCCTGAGAATATCATATTATACTGTAAATTATAAATATATTAGACGTCATATCAACTCCCGATGTAGGTAAACTTTTTTTTTGTATATGTCATCTAATATTATACTTATTTATAATAGATATTTTTGGGTCAAGAAAGCATCAATTAATTTAAGGTATTTGAATTTGACATAAATAGCCTAATTGCATTTCCAAATTAGAGCCTTACTAATACAAATCGACGAATCGTATTTGACGCCACTTAAACTTTTAATGTAACCAAATACGTCTAAATAACTAAAAAGTCTCGTAAAGTACTTCCAACGACTTTCTAATCCTGACAACAAACTGTGTACCTAATACCTCACAGAGAAGCCTCCCAATGTTGCGGTGTATCGGAGACGCGGTTGCTAGGCAACGGGAGGGCCGCGTTGTGCCTCTGTCATACCTACTGAGGGTGGAAGTTACGACGTTTTCATATTTTTTACCTATTTGCTGTTCTAAAATGGGTGACGGTTTTGGAAATTGTAACATTGCCTCAAGTTTGTAATGTGTTGTTTATGATTTTACGGGTAGCTTAATTATATTTTTCTTATTTAAATTAAAGTTTTTATTACAATGTTTCCTACGATGTGCTATTTCTAGTTTATTTGTAATATTACTTGCTGTAAAATGTATCTAACTACGAATATTCAAAGTGTTACCTTTGTTATGTGTAATACAGGGTGGAACGGAACAACGACCTTTCCCGCTACCGACCGAGTCCATTACGATGAACTTTCAGTATGGGACCAACATCGAAAACGTAGGTACATGGAAAATTGACTTTTCCATACTATTGAGCTCTAACTAATCAGTCACTTTGTATGAAGTGTTAATTTTTTTAAAGATATTTCGATGTGGGTACTATACTGAAAATTCATCGTAATGGTTGATAGACTCGGTCGGTAGCGGGAAAGATCGTCGTTACGTTCCACCCTGTATGAAGAAATTACATACATACATAAAATGTCTAAAATAAAATGTATAAATGTAAATCAGAGTAACACTTAAATAAGGGCAAAGCAATATTAATAAAATCAAACGATGCACAAAAAATGGAGGAAATGTAACAAGCTTATTGGCAATCTTGAATTTAACACAAAACCCACGACAAGACCAGCGACGGGCGCTAATAGGAAAACTTGGAGGTGAAAGCATTTCCATAAGCCCACTCAACGGCGACAGACGGCTGACAGAAAAATAATCATAATCCGCACAAACCGACAATTTGTAATTTGTTCGGCGTCGAGTGAAAATATCAAATCAAATGAGTGGATACGGCACGATATTGGATCGAACCTTTCATGCGGGTAAATTGCTTTTCTTTTTTGGCGAGCTGGCTGGCTGACGAGGTGGCGACTATTTTTTCCCGACCGTGTTTCCTTTTCACATCGCTCTCTCGTTTTATGGGTCATACTATGTGAGACTATTTTTAATGGACCGGAGAGGATTTTTCATTTTTCCTCAGTGATAAATTGACTCCACGTACGCGATGGATGATCGTCTTTTTGATGTTGCTCTGGTTATTTTGCGAAGCTCTTTTAATTTCTGTTTTCACACTTCGAGTTCGCAATTAATTAGATTTTTCATCTGTTTGCTTTAAAATTATTTCAATTGCGACAGCAATAATTTTGCTTGTTGAAATACCTTATTTTATACCACGATGGCAAACAAGCACACGGCTTGTCTGGTGATTGTCAGTAGTTATCGAAGCTTATCGATGCCTACAACCTCAGGCGATTAACAGGCGCGTTGCCAACCCTTCAAGCACTGCTTCATATACTTTCTACAATAAAGGAATTTGTAGGTTTTTAGGAACTGGTCTCGCACTGATTTTATAGCTGAGCTATCAATCGCTAACTCGCTTTTAGCGGGACCAGTGCCCTAAAACCTGTAAATTCCTTCATTGTAGGACCTCGTACATAGTCATATTATTGATAAATGAGTATATTTTAAGCTAAATGTATTATTATATGGTTACTTTTTCTCTGAAACATATACAAGGTGCCCATGAGGAAAGGGAAAAATTCTAACAGCATAATTATTCCTGAGACTAAAAGAAGCAAAAAATGAGTTTTGCTCAAATCAGCAAAAAAAAATTTTTTTTTAATTCTTTTTGATGATTTGAATGCCCATACACAAAAAAAGGATTTTATTAATCAAACTATCGCAAAAAATGCACTATAAAGTTTTTTTTTACATTTGCTAGGTAGTTAAATTATTTTTGTTCATTTGATTTCTGTCAATTAAGTGTTACAAGACTAAGACAACATGGTGACAAAATCGTTTCCTAAAATGCGTTTATCATAGCGTAACGGTCTAAAACGGTTTCAAGAAAAAATCAAATTTTCTCTTAAAATAGACTGAATCCAGAAAACTTCATATGACATTTTTAACTTAAAATTTGGTCAGAAATCCGCTGTTGAATTTTTTCCCTTTCCTCGCGGGCACCCTGTATATTGGTACATAATTGTTACACCATGCGTCTAAGTTGATTGTGTCAGTAAACCGAAACTCTTGGCATAGCTTACCGACAAGAATATGCTATGCTTACGTAATTCTTCTGAGTAGCCAATCAAATAGTCTAAGACATGCAGCACATATCCAATTTTTCCCAATTGGCATGCAGCTCAGCCTGCAATCCGTATGCGCCGGCGCTTCCTTCCGCTTTATTAGTTTAGAGCGAAGTGATTGGACGTTCGAACCACTCGCCAGGCGACGTGACCGAACTAGCAACTGAAACAACGTGTGGTGCGAACATACGGCAATCCACTGTGGCCCGTATTACCATAGCACAAACTGCTAGTGTAGGCTGTATGTCACTATGTAAAACGCATCAGAGGATATCTTAGAGATTTGGATTGTAAGTGTCTCAGGATTGCGTGAGCCAATTAAAGCAAATGTGTCGACTGAATTTAAAGTGTATCCTACCTACTTCCTATTTATCCATTGGTTTGAATTGAAAGCGTTACAATGTTCAATTACAACCTACTCCATATTATTATTCATTTGAAAAAAGTCGAAATAGATTTTTAACTTGTTAAGATGATTAAGGTCACCCGAAAAGTCTCCTTTTCTATATACATATTAGCAAAGTAGCTGAACATGTTACTAATATTTCTATATTGGGTATTCCAAATGAAAAAGGAAACGAAATGCGTCCCAATCACAATACAAGACGGCCTTTAAATGATCTATTTAATTTACTCACGCTTTTACGTGCCTAATCTGCATGTCTAAATCTTATCTACATCGAATAAAATACACGACGATCAATATCACATGTAGGTAGGCAAGTCCAGCTCAGTGACCCATTTACGGCCTACATACGTGCCGCCGCCGTGTAGAACACGTCCCCTATACCAATTGTTCGCTATCTCAAGCACCGTGTCCTGCATAGTGATAAGATCAAGGGGGAAGGAAGGCCCCCGCTGCTTTATGCCGCCATTAGACCAGCAGCATCCGGCTTCGAGATTTGTACGCATTTGCACTGTCTTACCCACGGCAAACTCCACGTTATGGCAAATTTATGTCAGGTATTAATTTACGTTAGTTGTCGCCTCCCAAGTTTGTTCCGAGTTCCCCGATGGATGTAGGCAAGTTTCGAGACGTGGAAAGTTCCTTTGCTGGGATTAAATATTTATTCGAGTTTCAACAGTAGCTGGAGTTGAGATGTCACTTTAACTTCTTGTTAATAATGTAAGGGGTTTTTGTGTTTCGCGGCGTGTTGCTTTTGTTAATTGAATTTAATATTTGAAATATCGTCATGTACAAAAATTCATTTTTGTTTCATTCTTGATTCATTTAGAATATTTAAATACCCGTTGAGATAAGTTCAAGGACAAATAATTATCCAGAGACACAATTTAGGTCGTCGCCTCGCACTGACTACTTATATTCTTACGTAGATTTAGGACAATGAAAGGTGTAAAAAGAAATGTACCAAACGAAATTGCCTAATCTCAGGTCGGCTCACGTAGCAAGGGATAACCCTCAGGGGTTATTAGCTAAATAAATTTGCTCTCCCAATATGCTGGGTAACTCGATTTAATGGCGATAGAATTGATTCATTCAATTATGAGGAATTTTTAGTGCCCCACCGAGCAGGGGCGACTTTGTTCTAGGGGAGCGAGGCGGGGGACAGTTCTCACGGAATAAATATATTTACTTTTTTCGTTTCGCATTGTTGTATTTGTTTGGAATATGAAGTAAAGTTCACATGCAATTTTTTTAACGTAAAATATTTTTTTATGTTGCTGGGGTAGATTTATGACTTCGATTTGCCGTCATTTCTAGTTCACGTCTTCCATTTTATATTTCCTGCCCAAATTATAGTAATATGTTTACTTTATACTTATGATATCTAATTTACCATGCAATTGGTTATAGGTAGGTATCTACGTATATAGTGTTCAAATGTATGATAATGACATTAATGACATCATTGTTAGAATACGTTCATTGCTGGCTAATAGGCTTCTCCCGTAGATCACTAAAATGACCGATCCTGTTCTGGTTGCCTCCAGCGCTCCAGCCTAGTATGCAGTATTTATGTAAATACATACGAGTAATTTGTCGTATGAATCCCAATAAATAATATACTCACTTTCTTTATTTGGAATGAAATCAGTATTATAGGTAGGTAGCATTGTAAGTAGTAATTTTTTTTTTTTTATAAATTCTGTAATGCATGTTATTTTAATAAGATGTATTATTATACTATTGAAAAAACAGGTCCCGCTGAGTTTCTTACTTTTCTCAGAACAGTGGTGTAGGGTTAGAACCGGTAGTCGTTTTTTTTTTCCTTGTTATTGTGTCAGACGATTCGAATATGCTTATTAATAGGCTTACTCGAATAATGAATAGTGTGGCTTTGACTTTGACTACACAATATAAAATAATGATTAATCCATGTTTTCTTAATTCTCATTTTGTATGGGTGTGTTCTGGGTATGTAGATATGTGTAGGTTCTGTGGATGTAAAAACATTGTTGTATGAAAATACAAGACACTTTGATACCTAGAGGACTTAATGATTTAATGAAACAACAAAGGTGAAAGAATCAGTTATACATATAATGTACTCGTATACCTACTGCACTTAATTATTAGGTCTACACGTTGATGTCGTTATCATGTGATTACACGACTTTTATTCAAATCCATGTCCACTTCAAAACAGACTACAACCACGATGGCTTCTACAATTTCTACACATTATATTCAGAACCCAACCTAAGTCAAGCCACGTCACTACCGCACCCAATTTGACGCGAATTTATGTGTAAACGTCACCGTCCAGGCCCATTAGTGCTGCTAATGGGGGCATTAGGGAGGGGGGGGGGGCAGCATCTGTCGCTTGTTTTAGCTAATTTATGGCGTCAACAGGACCGGCAAGGTGGGAGGATAAGTTGCCTGGAAGCGGGGATTAATGGAATATGGGAAGTTGGCTTTGATTTAGTGAATGTAGGTTTTAGGCTATCTGGATACACTGTGTTTGTGAGCAATTCTCAAAATTATGTAAGTAAATCAGTCGAGACCCGTTAATAGTTTGCTCCATGTATATTTCTGATATCGAACGCACAAAGCAGGGTGTGATGCAATAGTGTTTTTTTATCAGAGCGTCCAATAAGGCCAGTCACTCTTAAAACAAAATGTTGATATAGTTCGGGAAAAATTATTTGACCGACTGTTATCTTACTTGCGCCTTTTTGTTTTGCGTTAACACTTACTAGACAATCAGCAGTCTCGCACTTTTCTATTGTTAATGATGCAAAACAAAAGGTCGTAAGTAAGATAAGAGTCGGTCAAATAATATTTTTCGAACTATAACTACTAACTTCTATGTTTTCAAAGCAGCTCGGGCATCTATTTAGTGTGCTCTTAAACAGATTACTACAATATTTTATATTTATAATTTAAAGGTATAATAAGATATCGTTTAAAGTTGCTCCACAATCTATTATTTTTAATAGATCATGCATTTTGTTTGTACCATGGTAGGTACCTGTAGTTATTTGTTTTGTGTTGACACTTCCGAAGGTTGCGTGTTTCGGTGAAATTAAATTAGGAAGCCATTTGCTACCCATTGTCAAGCTGCGGTGGGTTATCTATAGGCTTAGGACTTTTCATAGCATATCGTGGTTCTAAAATCCTTGGAGCCGCTATGTGAAAATTTTTCGAAGTCAAAGTCAAAGTATATTGTAATATTCTATTCACTTTCTATAATGACTATAATGATTTATACCTACTGTGACATCGTTACTGAGTTAATTTTAATCGAACAAAATTAATTTTTAAAATCGATCTTGATTTCATAAAAAGTGCATACGAATTTAGTTATATCAGAAACCATAAAAAACTGGACAATTAGGTTCAAGACAAACTAGAAAAAGCCTCCTAGATCGGAAATAGCAATGAAAATGGCGAAAGTAGGTATCATGTTGTTTTTATCGAAAGTTTCGAATCTTTCGTATAAATTACATGTAACTTCCGAACACTCAGTCGCATCAGTCGTAAGCTACGAACGTTTAAAAAAAAAGTGTTTTTTTTTTTTCGAGAATTTTTGGAGATTCCATCTTTAACAGGAAGCTATGCACCTTCTTCTTCTTACTTTAGAGTTGAAATGAGATACCAGTCCGATCATAAGCCAAGAAGGTTTTTCGATTGGGTGTCTTGGAAAAAAACAGTGCAAGTTTGACTTTACGTTTACTCCTAAGCTATTCGGCTGAGTGGCATCAAGTAAATTTATATTGAAAGCTTGTTTTTTTATCACGTACATCACACATCTGCAGGTAAAAGTTAGTTAGAATAAATTTTTGTTTTTTTTTGTGACCAAAAACTAGTCCGGTCTTACCCGGGTGTACCTTATGCGTAGTATAAACAGTATAATGAAATAGGTATACGTACAAGTTTACAGTACATTTTATAATAGTAGTGGTTTACGTGTAAAATACTTTTTTTTGCATTATTTTATTGAATTATGATACTCCGAATGTATTGGCTCTAGTACAAACACGTGACTTTTCATTTTGCTCAGACTAAATGTCAATATCAGTTGATTAGACTAAACAGTTTAAATTATGATAAAATACTTATAAATTGGAATCATTAATCTATGCTATATGTGATATCAACGTGAAGTGAAGTCTATTTACTTCAAAGGTAACGTCAGTTTTGTTTCTTGTTCGGAAGTTACATGTAATCTATACGAAAGATTCAAACTTTCGAGAATAACAACATGATACTTTCGCCTTTTTCATCGCTATTTAAGACTTTTTCTAGTTTGTTTTGAACACTAATTGTCTAGTTTTTTATGATTTCTGTTCTGATATAAGAAGGTAACTAATTTAGTATGTAATTTTTATGAAATCAAGTACGTTTTATAAAATTAATTACGTTCGATTAAAATTAATTCAGTAACGATGTGAAAGTATGTATAAATCATTATGTTTAATATTACAATATACTTTGACTTTGACTTCGAAAATTTTACACATAGCGGCTCCAAGGATTTTAGAACCACGATATGCTATGAAAAGTCCTAAGCCTATATCTATGCTTTACCAAGGGTTTTAATTTATCGTTGGATGAATATTATACAAAAATATATAGGTAAGGTGCTTTGATATTACTTGCCGAAACCTTAGGTCCTAAGGCTTAAGGTATGCGTTTGCATACGATAACGAACAACTTTCCTTGTGAGACTCATATAAAAAATCTCGAAAAAAAATCTTCTCTATACAAAGTTGATCAGCTAATCGAAAATGATCGAAAAATGGTATCCATAGTCATACGTACATACGCTATTAAGGTATTGAGAGCGAATTAAATTTGAAAACACCCTGTGTATTACATTATAAATAGGTAAACATAAAATTAAATGTGAGGTGTCCTTGTTTACGGAATAGAGCAAACGCTACATTTTATCGATTAAACTTATGTATGTAGATACTAAAATAGTTGTTTAATAGGTACCACATTTAATTTAATTTATTTAATTTCAATTTCAATTTATTTATTTACATTGGTAGTATCTGTGTATACCTAGTTGATTTACTTTTGCAGTATAAATTGCAATAATATTTATTGAAGAAATCATATCATTATAATGCTAATTAATAAAAAAGTATCCATTGCATTGGGATGAGGTGCATTGGGATATTATTTAGGATGTATGAATAACTTTATTTACGTGTATTTTCCTACCTGATTATCAGAAACAGAACTCGATTAAAATGGAATGATTAGAACATATAACAGAGCAAAGCAATATTGTTCATCTTTTAATATGGACTTCCGCAAAGTAACGCCTGATTCAATTAATTATTAAATTAACGTAAACAGCGATGTGAATCTCAAACTCTTTTTAAATTTCTTAGTTTTATTGGGATCTAGGTTACATTAACATTATAAATATTTTAGTAGACGTTTAGCCTATTATATTTTAAAATTTATTCAAAAGTGACAAGAAGAAAAGAATCCCACAGATTTATGAATAACAAAAATAAAATATATATACACCTACTTAACTAAATTCAAAGGCTTCATAATTTACAATGACTAAAAACGGTACCAGATTTTTTTTTCTGTATACTTATTCCATATAATTTAGGTATTTATCTATCTTATCTTATTGTGTAATTATGAATGTCTTATCACATCCGTATACTTTTATTTTGTTCGTTGAAGTTACATATAGTTGACAAGGAATGTTAGTGTGGGTCGAGTAAGACGTTCTTTATTTGAATCCTTAGCAAACTTTTAAACTGAGATTGCGGATTATAATCTTACAACCCAAACACGCAATTGGCAAGCGCTAAACACTACCTCGTTAACATTTAACTCTCAACTTTATTCCGACCACATAAAAACCATTTGGAAAACGGATTCGTGGTTTTGTTGTGTGAGTTTGAACTTTATGTCGAGGGTGGTAAGGGTGGAGTGTAGTGATGAATGGATGGGTACGCACGCGAGGCGCCCAGACACGGACTTTGCGTGGGCGGTCATAACTTGCGCGCAACAAGACGCGCGCACGCCGGCCTAACTACCGTCGCCGGAGTATACAGGAGGCTTTTATGGTAGGTAAATTAATGTTTATTCAATAAAAAAATACAATTATACACAAACCTTAACATAAATACAAACTTAAAACTAACTATGTACCTATCACTAAAACATTCAGTTACAGCATAGACAACACAATACAAAACACGCACTAGGTTAGGTCGGTAGGTTAGTTGTTTACGAATTTATATTAAAATTGATTGTGAAATATTTCTTTTTTGTGTTATATATCCTTAGTTGTCTTATTGGTTTTAGTGGTTTACTAACCACTAGCTAACCTCCAAATATAGTTTTTTGCTCTAAAGATTTATGTTTGTTAATTTTTACAAAGATGCAAGATATCAAAATATCTGAGTCCGTATTTTAGTCAAAATTTATTATTGCTTTTGGTATTGCTTTATTTTTAGGCAGTTTACGTCAGAAAATGTGCACTTTTAGGTTAGGAAATTGTTTACTAGATGCGACAACTATAAGGACGAATACGAATAGTCTATAGAAACATCTTTCGCAGTATTGTTGATGTCAATTACATTTACAAGGTAAAACTGGGCTTACGAGTACAATGCATTTAACTATCTAAATGATTTCAAAAACGCACCTGAAACGAACAATTACTAATACAACTTGTATAAACCTAGAGTCGACCTGAACTTATTCGAAGGAACACATTATATCTGGCTGGACAAACGCAAAATACAAGCTAAGCAACTGTACTTTATTTACAAAGTAATACCTATTTAGTCTTCACATCTCCCTGTACAAGACTGGCCAGTGCAAATCCATGTCATAACTATATCTGTCCACGACAGGTACCGCACGCCACCGGATCAGTCTTTATGGCCTATAAATGTGTAATTCACGCCACTTTAATCCGGCCTGTTGGAATAAATCTGGATTAGCCGGGCCCGTACGATTGTACACGATTATGCCGTTAACAATTGTAATTGAAAAATAAAATGCTCTAAGTGCGGACCTGGTGTGGCATGTTAGGGATTTAAGTTGACAGGGTATACGTTTAATTAGATTAGACTTTACTTACATACATCATACATACATCATCAGCCTAGGATAGTCTACTGCTGGACGTAGGCCTCTCCTATTAACTATGCGTATAGACGCATTAGAAGGTAAATGCCCATAATCGCCACGCTGGGCAAGCGGATTGACGATCGCAGTAATGTGTCCACTATGATGACACTGCTGCCAATAATAGTAAGTGACATTTAAATCCCTTAGTCGACTCTTACGACACCCGCAGGAGGAGTTGGGGTGGTACAAGTACAAATGTATTCTTACTGCCGTCACCACACGGCCACGGACGTTACTTACTCAACTCACTCGTTTTCTATAAAATACTTTTGACGTGTTTGCTGTTTGCGGATAGCGTATTACAGAAAAAAATTACGAATCTTAATATGATGATTTTACTTCTGAATGTTTGTTTTTGTTTTGTATTTGTATGTCTATTATTTTTAATGATTAGTTATTTGTATATTTAGTCTTATTGTATTTGTGTTGCCACGTAAGTGCTTTGGTTGGCAAACTGTTACATATCTATGTGTAATTTAATGTAAAATAAATAAATAATAGTGACCCTGTCTAGAACGTAGCTGGAGGTTCCTGATTTATATTTGTATGTTTATCCTAAATTATTGTAAGGAAATTAGCCCGGTACAGCACTAGTGATAGCACCGGCATGTCACTTCACTACGGCATCGGTCGAGCTGTCAACGGACGTTACACGGATATGGCGCGTCGCGGTTACTCTATCTTAAAATTACTGTGTGATTGCCTTGTTAACCATTGAATAAATTATGTATTAGTGATGAAGCGGTGTTTTTACCCTAACAGCTTCAGAAGTGAGATATTATCATACGCCTACTAAAGTTTATTTGACCAAAATGGGTACAATCTATTCCGCTGGTATCGGAGTCCCATTGTTGTGATTGAAATACTCGGATTCACCTGATTCTAATGAGTGAATGCACCAATTCTACTAAATGCATAATTGCTATAGTATTAATAATAAACGACGCAATCATACAAAGTACTTCGCGTATATAAAGGTAACCGGCAACTTCATCGTCATGGTAACTTATCGTGGTAGGTCTGTGGCTAATGCGAATTCATCTCTTAACAGAGTTCCTAAATATTACGCACGGTAAGCTTGTTACAAAGAGGCAGATAAGAAATATAAAAAAAAACCGGTGCGCGATGCACAGGTTGAAGATAATCTTAAAAGGGTGCCTCGGTTGTGTGGTGTGTGTGTTTTGATATGATTTCAGATTTATAGTAAGCACTAAATATTACATTTATGTGGACCAAGAACAAACTACAAGTTAATGGTACTAGTATACCATAGTATACCCATAGCTGCAACAGTGCTGCATAACACAATCAAAGCAATGTACCATGGAATTAACAGGTGGATTGCTGTATGTATCATACATAAATGTTGGAACTTAGTAATCCCATTATTTAGTTGGATTTAATTAATTGAAGTCCCAAGGTAAGAGCCGAATAAAAAAAAGTGTACATTTAATGGTGAGTCTTAACTTATTTTAATATATGTCAAGTTTAGTATCATATTGACAGATTGGTCACCATTTCTCCTGAATAAGTTCCTTGTTTACATGAAGAGAAAGGGTGGAAACTGTATAGAATAATTTTGACAGTTTCATACTAATTACTGTTCAGTATGTATGGACAAGTATATCGCATTGATTTGGTTTGTGAGTTTTATCTTAGGTACATTTCAATTATTATTTACCTATGAATGTGGAATACTATGAAAGCTAAGCCGTTCAATTAGGAACAGGCCAACTATAGTCTGTGATAACTTAGAAGATATTTTAGTAACAAGGTATCATTTTCTACATCTTTGTGGAATGTATAAAGTGAACAACATTCATAATTTGTTACAACCTATGCCATGTTCATTCACAAGAATTTGATGAAATGATCATACTCTCACACAAACATGCTATGCTTGTTATTCTTAATATGTGACCATATGTTAGTCAGTACAGGTTATGAACTGTGCATTCTATTTGTGTACAGTCTACTACAAAAATAGGTCTTCACCTTAAGAACTCATTAATTTGTTAATATGGTGTATAGCTTCCCACTATACCTACATGCAATATTAACATTGAAGTCAACAAAATAGTAATAACTCTTTTATTATGAAATTCTACCATTTTGCAGTAAGTACACTGGTGCACATACAAGACATTGAGTGCCTATTATTTATTGTTTCTAGTATGGGAAAATACTTATTTGGATTGTAAACATACAAGTACCTATTACAAGTAGGACTTAATGTAAGGTGTGAAAAATTAATGCCTGATTCAGGCTTCTAATGCAAATGTTTAGTATACCTACTACAAAGTCATCACCATTATCAGCTTTGTTATACAGAGATTGATGTAATGAATACTTTGGTTTGACATTGTCATGCAACGGTGCAACAGTGACAATGCCTTCTTGACTTGCATGGTTTTGGACGGCTACTGAAATAAACCTAGATTATCTTGAACTTTCAAAAGTCTTTCACAGGAGTGCCTGAGGTATTATACTGCTACCTCACTTAAAATGGATAAATTGATGTCAATATTTACTTATCTAAGATCTGGGTAAGTGCAGTTGGCATATTGACTTTTGGGGTTTTTGTTTCAATAAACATTGGAAGTTGAAAAATGATCTGTTGGAAGAATGCATAACCTACAAGGTAAATTGCTTATTTAAAATGCTTCATTATTCTAACCTATTCACTTTTATTAATCATCATCATCATAATTATTAAAGTTGCCAGTTACATGAGAAGTTCAGTTGAGTCCACTTCATTATTTAACAATTTAATATTCATTTCACCCTCAAGGTGTAACTGATATGTATTACAATTATGCAAGACGCATCATGAACAATTATGTATATGACAATTGCACACAATAAATGTGTTCAGTGCTTTATAATTTGTCCAGTCACAGCGATGCTGTGTTGGGTATGATACATTTGTGCAGTACATATAGTTTCTTTAAATACATGGGAACCTCTATAATACGAACCCTCAATGTGGCAAACCTTGATAAATGGTAATACTATTTTAATTTATATCTATTGAATCAACAAAACATATTTAAGGAATTTTTGCAATGTGCTAACCTTTTATGGAGCTGCTTGGAAGTGAACAGCCAAGTTTCATATGATTATTATCATGCAATTTATGGACTGGTGTTATGTTTTATACCATTTTATGAAGTTGTGTCTCTTACAGAATATAGTTACTGAAATGTTGTGGTTTACATAGCAAATCCTGTTTCTTTTAAAGTACACTATAATATGATGACATGCAGAGAATTCTCAAATGAGAACTGAGTTAAATGGGAGGTATAATTCCCACTTCATGGTTCATAACTTGATCTTTCACAGGTTTAATTATTGAATCCAGCATGTACCTATATGAATGCTCTTAGTGTAGTGTACAATGTTCACTATGAAAGGATGATGTTTAAGAATTCTCAGATTAAGAACTGAGTTAATTGGAAGAGGTGATTCTTGCCTTGTGGTTTAATGATAATGACTCAATCTTTTGCAGGGTTGATGAATTTTGTCTAATGAAAAATGCTTTGGTTATACAGCGTTATATGACCATTCATGATAGTAGATTCATGCTGGGCAGCAGCGTCATCATAGTGGACTGGGATAGGCTGATGATATGACATATTACAGTGTTTGCTATAAAAGGAATATGTTCACAAATACTCAGATTGGTACCCACTATTATAAATTTAAAAGTGTGTCTTTTATCGTTTCTGAATGGCTCATTATTACATTATTGACACCTGCTATTTCTCCATAAATCGGAAGGGAGACATCCAAACTTATGAGTTACTTTAACATTGTCGTTATGGCAGTTGATTATTTGCTCCTAACTTAAGTGCTAGGTGGTGTATGAGATCGGAGTTATGTTATCCGTTGATATTATTACGGAAGAGTCTTGCTATCATTCAAATTAGATCTCAATTCTAGTTATACACTTGCTCCTTGGTTGAGACCTAGGCTGCCTGTGAAATTAAATTACATTGTAATTGCCCGTAAGGTTACTCCCCGATTAAGAACTTGGTGGTGTTACGGTGTATGAGATCTCGTTTATGTTGCCAACTATTGTTGCTTAACTATTAATTGTGATCTGATTCTTTAGTCATATAAAACATCTGGGCTGGCGCCTCCATGGCGGTCCTAGATTAATATATTTGGGCTGGCGCCTCCATGGCGGTCCTAGATTAATATATTTGGGCTGGCGCCTCCATGGCGGTCCTAGATTAATATATTTGGGCTGGCGCCTCCATGGCGGTCCTAGATTAATACATTTGGGCTGGCGCCTCCATGGCGGTCCTAGATTAATACATTTGGGCTGGCGCCTTGATGGCGGTCCTAGATTAATACATGTGGGCTGGCGCCCCAGTGGCGGTCCTGGATAATACATGTGGGCTGGCGCCCCAGTGGCGGTCCTGGATAATACATGTGGGCTGGCGCCTCAGTGGCGGTCCTGGATAATACATGTGGGCTGGCGCCCCAGTGGCGGTCCTGGATAATACATGTGGGCTGGCGCCTCAGTGGCGGTCCTGGATAATACATGTGGGCTGGCGCCCAGTGGCGGTCCTGGATAATACATGTGGGCTGGCGCCTCCATGGCGGTCCTGGATAATACATGTGGGCTGGCGCCTCAGTGGTGGTCCTGGATAATACATGTGGGCTGGCGCCTCCATGGCGGTCCTGGATAATACATGTGGGCTGGCGCCCCAGTGGCGGTCCTGGATAATACATGTGGGCTGGCGCCTCAGTGGCGGTCCTGGATAATACATGTGGGCTGGCGCCTCCATGGCGGTCCTGGATAATACATGTGGGCTGGCGCCTCAGTGGCGGTCCTGGATAATACATGTGGGCTGGCGCCTCAGTGGCGGTCCTGGATAATACATGTGGGCTGGCGCCTCCATGGCGGTCCTGGATAATACATGTGGGCTGGCGCCCCAGTGGCGGTCCTGGATAATACATGTGGGCTGGCGCCTCAGTGGCGGTCCTGGATAATACATGTGGGCTGGCGCCTCCATGGCGGTCCTGGATAATACATGTGGGCTGGCGCCCCAGTGGCGGTCCTGGATAAAACATTTGTGCTGGCGCCGAGAGGCGGTCTATATCAAATACTGGTTCCATTGCGATCTGGCAGTTAATTCATATGTTTTATGACCTTATATCGTGTTGTCTTAACCTCATTCCTTAGCAGGGCAAGCCTGGAAATGGGCGTCTGTTTGTCTAGCTGAGTATATGTAAGGTGCACGCAGCGGGTCTTACGCATTGCTGCCGGAACGCGTCAGTTGACGAATTCACCGCACTGGCAGACTTCGCCGTAACCCAGGCGCGGGAGCGGCTATGTACGCGCTTCTGCGCGAGTTATCGGTGACTAGTACGGACAAGCAGTCATCCCAAGGCGCTCTACGTCGCCGGATATAACTGTGAGCTTGTTCCATTACTTTATTGGCATTATAACATTCATCATTCGAGGAATGTGTACATCAGTAATTGTGTGATTATTCAAAAATCAATGATATCATGTTACTCTAAGTCTGTCTGTACTGTGTATAATCAAACAAATTCGCAATTAGCCAGCGAACACTTGACTGATTTCATGATGTTACATTTATTTTATTAATGTCATTAATCCTTAAAACTCTCTCTGCGTGATCGGATTAAAAATGAGACCATCCGCAGCAGAACCAAAGTAACCGAAATAGCTCTCCGAATCGCTAAACTGAAGTGGCAGTGGGCGGGGCACATTGCGCGTAGAACCGATGGCCGTTGGGGCGGGAAGGTTCTTGAGTGGCGGCCACGTACCGGAAGGCGTAGCGTGGGTAGGCCCCCCCACAAGGTGGACTGATGACCTGGTGAAGGTCGCAGGAGTCCGCTGGATGCGGGTGGCGCAGGACCGGTCATTGTGGCAATCTTTGGGAGAGGCCTATGTTCAGCAGTGGACGTCTTTCGGCTGATATGATGATGATGATGATGATGATGAATCCTTAAAAGAAAATGCTAGTAGATGGCGCCGTCCTAAGTGCATAATAGTCTCATACATAATGGCGATATATTTATAAGTTCAATGTAAAAAAGAAAAAGAGTTTTCATTAATTGCACATTATGCAAGTAAATGATATCACTTTAATCTTGGAATCGCTCAATGAAAGTATTAAAATTTGTATACTGACTATACTAAAGATTAAAAAAAAAGGGGTTGACCTGGTTCTTGCCATTTCACATTAGCACAATTATAATAAGCCCTGTTGATAAAAGGTACATCGTCATTTGAACATATCTTGTCTGTCTGTCCATGTTACGCTTGACACTGACAAAATCGACGAATCGGTTTGTGGACGACGGAACGTCGCACATGTTATAGATTCATGGCATTCAAGACCTGTGTATGCGTTACGCTTAAAATGCATTTGTTCAATTCGCAGTGTATTGAACCTATGAGGCTTCAGTCACACAATTTGGGTGCTGGGGCTGTGAAAGTTAGCGGCCTACGGTGAGCTTCTGTGAAGACCTGAAGAATTGACCTTCGGGCCGAAGGTTTGGTCAGTGAATGGCCGAACTGTAAGGAAATTAGCCCGGTACAACACTAGTGATAGCACCGGCATGTCACTTCACTACGGCATCGGTCGAGCTGTCAACGGACGTTACACGGATATGGCGCGTCGCGGTTACTCTATCTTAAAATTACTGTGTGATTGCCTTGTTAACCATTGAATAAATTATGTATTAGTGATGAAGCGGTGTTTTTACCCTAACATTATGTATTCCTTAGTCATGGATGTTGTTTTGTATCGTCTAGTATCTATATATTTATCGTTATCCACAACACAATCCATAATCGAGCTGATATTGATAAAAGAAGATGTAAGTACCGTAAAATGGGGCTAGATTGATTAATTTTAAAATTGAAATGCTTAGAACTTCGTCAGTTTTAATGCTATAAATACGCAAAAAATCACGTAATAGCAGCTCGACACGAAGTTTTTTTAGGGTTGATGAAAAAAAATTTTTGGCTTATAATCATAGAGAAAGCAAAAAAAAAGTGCGCTATCAACTCTATACTTGGAAAGGGGTTACTTTGATAGACCACAGTTTTATAACAATATTTGATAGTATCCCCTAACAGCATAAAAATGCAAAAACAAAAAAAAATATCCACCTACTACTTTTCAAGTTATTG
>JALPQI010006482.1:0-66500 GCA_025490895.1 Thaumatotibia leucotreta
ATAAGACCCTACGGTAATGCATGTTATCTCATCTTGTTACAAATTCATTCATCTTTAAACGTTACTTAATACATATTGTCAAATAACGTAAGGCTTTTTTTATAAAAATCAGAAACTAAAAAATAGACAATAAATTTCACAGTTTTTCACGTATAACGCAGCTAGCACAACTTTTTTTTGCTTGCAAAATGTGGTTTTTATACTGCCCTATGGTGTCTAAATAACATACCAAAAATGCAGCTTTACTACATGTTTTGCGAGTTTAATGTACGATTTGACCGTACTATTTAGCGCTGGCTTTCGGGCTAGCACTACGCTGAGTTGGGTCCATTTCGTGATGCACCAACTATTCTTTGTTAATTGTTTTATATATACTGTTTTTGTCTTGTGTGTCATGAATAAATGTTTATATTATTATTTCCTTTTATTGATCTTTTCTCTTACGCTAGGTGTTTTTATAAACATGTCTATAAAAGTAAAATACAATACAACATACAAAAACAATACAAAATATAAACACTTTATAAAAAACCTAACCTAGGGTGCCGCCGGGCAACGGAGCGGGGCCCCAAGCTGCCGGTGGTTAAGGTCGCAGAGAGAGGAACCGACGGACTATCCGCGCCGTGTCCAGGACTACCGCCTTCTGCATCTGACCCTTGATCCAGCCATCTAGCGAGAGACTCTTAAGATGTTGGGTCGAGACTCTTCGCTATTAAACCGTTCGCTGTAACGACTATCGGGACTATGATCGTCGAGTCAACATCCCACATGGCGGTTATCTCGTGGGCCAAGTCTAGGTACTTACTGGGACTTGTCCTTCTCGGGCCTTCACGAGATTCTCATCATGGGGGATGGTGACGTCGACGAGCACAGCCCGGCGCTGCGATCGATCTACCAGCACGATATCAGGCTTATTGGGCTACAATAGTCCTGTCCGTGATGATAGGTCGATTCCCAATAGAGCGTGGCACGACCATTTTCGAGAACTGGTGCAGTTGTGTACTTATAGTATGGCACTTCGACGTCCACAAGGCCGTATCGAAGAGCAAGCTGCTGGTGTATAATACTGGCTACGAGGTTATGTTCTGTGCAAGTACTCGGTGTTAGCAATCTGAGAACAACCGGAAATAATATGCCTGAGTGACTCTCCGGGACGGCGGCATGCCCGACAAATGTCGACCGTACCGTCCTTCAGGATATATTTCCGGTAGTTATTCGTCATGATAACCTCGTCAGCAATTGCACAGGCAAAACCCTCGGTTTCTCCGAAGAGGTCCCCGAATCGTAGCCAGTTCACCGACGCGAGCAGATCCACGTCAGGTCCCGTGAGGGCCTTGTAGAACCGCCCGTGTAGCTCCTTGCTCTTCCATACCGCCTTGCGGTCCTCGGTGCTTAGTACCACAGGTCTGCGCCAGTTCTCTTTTGCCAAGGAGAGCGGCGTGAGGTTCCGGTCTACTGCCACCACGTCACGATGCATCCCGCACTCATTGTTAAGAAAATAGTTTCTGAGATTGTACACCTCGTGGTTGTGGAGGTTTTTGGCATTTAGGAAGCCGCGGCCCCCACACCTCCCGCGGGATGTACAATCTCATAACTGATGAGCGCGGGGTGTAGCATTCGATGTGTGGTAAGCAGTGTACGGACCCTTCGATCCAGGGGCGTCCAGCTCGGTCTGAGTCCCACCTTAGTATGCCAAAGGAGTATGTGAGTATGGGCATTACCCAGGCGTTGAAGGCGCGCACTTTGTTGCCTCCTGACAAAAGACTGTTAAGTACTTTTGTGAGCCGGCTGAAAAAGCGCTCCTTCACCGCCTGTCTAATTCCCATATCTTCAATACCCAGAGACTGTGACATACCAAGGTATTTATAGGTTTCTGCTTCCGAGATAGATCTGAACGACATTGTCTCAGAAAGCTGTAAATTTGTTGAATTTACTACTTTTCCCCCCGCTGCACATGCATAACCGCCACACTTATCGACACTAAACTCCATATTGATGGCACTACTGAAAACTTCTGTGGTTCGCAGTAGCTCCAACAAGTCTTGGCTATTTGGCGCAAATAATTTGAGATCATCCATGTACAGAAGGTGAGAAATGACTTCACCCTCTCTCCGAAGCCGACAACCTAGTCCTGAATCCTTCAGCAGGGTGCTGAGGGGATTCAGAGCTAGGCAGAACCATAAGGGACTCAGACTGTCACCCTGGAATATGCCTCGCTCGATCCTTATGAAGTCCTGCGGGCCAGAGGGGCCATCTCCACCTCCTGGTTGACGAAGGACTGTGGTCCACTGCCCCATACACGCGCCGAGAAAGGATCTTAAAGCTGCATCAACTTTATACAGCTCCAAGACCCTCTTCAACCATGAATGGGGCACCGAATCATAGGCCTTCTTGTAGTCAATCCAAGCGGCGGAGAGGGCCCCTTTGTTACGCCGGACTTGCTGGCAAATGGTCATGTCGATGAGGAGGAGCTCTTTAGTACCACGGGACCCAACCCTACATCCATTTTGAGCAGAGGCCAGAACATTGTTCGCAACAATGTGCGTGTTAATTTTTGCTCTCAAAATGGATGTAAGGAGCTTGTAGAGTGTAGGCAAGCACGTGATGGGTCGGTAGTTTTTCGGTTCCGTGGTACTACCGGACTTGTAGAGCAGGAAGGTTATACCTGTTGTTAAGGAAGGAGGCAGGGAACCAAGCTCAAGGGCTTGTTGGAATTGCGCTGCTAATCGCGAGTGGGAGCACCGAAACCATTTTAGCCAAAAGTTGTGCAATCCGTCCGGTCCAGGACTTTTCCAGTTCTGGGCAGGGCGGATGGCACAAGTTACGTCATCGGCGCTGATGGCAACAGCCTCCATAGGTTCGATGCTCTCGCACTCACGTTCAACAACGTTCATCCAATCGCCCTCGATGTGTCCGACGGGCACCGACCAGATGTTACGCCAGAAATCAGTCATGGCAGTAGCATCCGGCAGATGCGCGTCGGACAAATGATGATCGGTTCCCTCCCACCTTCGGTATAACTTCCTTTGGTCACTTTGGAAGAGACGGTTCTGTTGAAATCGATCCACACGCTCTCTGTAGCGGCGGATACGGCTTGCCCATGCATAAACTTTCTGCTTCAGAAAGTCAATGCGCTCTGTGAGGTTGGCCATGTAGTCGCAAGGCATGATGCCCGTTCCCGCGAATGCCTGGTTCACAAAGCGCATTACTCGGGGGCGGCTATTGCCCCCCCTGAAGCAGATCAGCTTTGCAATGAGAGTCCTAAACGAGTCGATACGACGCTCGATCCGCACTTGCCATGCGGGGACACCCCCGGCGGTCCTAGGTGCACGGTCAGCGTCCGGAAACTTGACTCGAGCAACACGGCACGCCGCGATGGCCCCGCAGTACATGATCGAGTGCGTATCGTCCAAATCTTTACTGGATCGTATGTACGGCTCCAGTAAAGCGTTTAGGGCTCCCATTAATGCTAGATTGCGTCTATTTATGGGCAAGCGTGGTAACCGTGGCCTAGAATTGGGTGTGGAGCGATATTCCATAATCGTCTCTTCCAAAGTCCTCCTCAGATGCTCATCAGTTGCAGTACTTACACTCTGACTCGCGAAATATTCCTCATCGGCACTGGGATCACCCCGCGGCGCCCCCGGTGCCAGGTCGGGTGTCGGCACCGGATCCGGCGACGTGGCGGGCAGGTCCCGCGCCGAGGTGGAAGCTGCACGAGTCGAGAGAGCCTGCAGGCGAAGCCGATCAAGTGTCGAGTCATCCAAACATTTAGAACGTAGAATGACCCGCACCTGATCCGCTAGCCGTTGCTCCGATACGGTGATGGCGGGTTCAAGAGCCTGAAACAGAGGCAGAATCCTGGAACGGTACGCGGTCAGTCGGGTTCCCCCCTCTGTAGCCTCGTAGTAGGCGCGCATGCAGTTCTCATTAATTGTCTGAGTCCATCGCATGCGACGCACTACACCACCGGCAGCGGGAGCCGTGGGCGGGGCAGCATGTCCCGTCATTATTATTATTATTATTATGTCCTTTATTTAAATATTCTCTTAGGCTAGGTTGTTATAATATGGTTATAAAAGTAAAATACAATACAACATACAAAAACAATATAAAATATAAACACATTATAAAAACCTAACCTAGGGTGCCGCCGGCAACGGGGCGGGCCCAAGCTGCCGGTGGTTAAGGTCGCAGAGAGAGGAACCGACGGACTATCCGGGCCGTGTCCAGGATTACCGCCTTCTGCATCTGACCCTTGACCCAGCCATCTAGCGAGAGACTCTTAAGATGTTGGTCGAGACTCTTCGCTATTAAACCGTTCGCTGTAACGACTATCGGGACTATGATCGTCGAGTCAACATCCCACATGGCGGTTATCTCGTGGGCCAAGTCTAGGTACTTACTGGACTTGTCCTTCTCAGCCTTCACGAGATTCTCATCATAGGGGATGGTGACGTCGACGAGCACAGCCCGGCGCTGCGATCGATCTACCAGCACGATATCAGGCTTATTGGCTACAATAGTCCTGTCCGTGATGATAGGTCGATCCCAATAGAGCGTGGCACGACCATTTTCGAGAACTGGTGCAGTTGTGTACTTGTAGTATGGCACTTCGACGTCCACAAGGCCGTATTGAAGAGCAAGCTGCTGGTGTATAATACTGGCTACGAGGTTATGTCTGTGCAAGTACTCGGTGTTAGCAATCTGAGAACACCCGGAAATAATATGCCTGAGTGACTCCCCGGGACGGCGGCATGCCCGACAAATGTCGACCGTACCGTCCTTCAGGATATATTTCCGGTAGTTATTCGTCATGATAACCTCGTCAGCAATTGCACAGGCAAAACCCTCGGTTTCTCCGAAGAGGTCCCCGAATCGTAGCCAGTTCACCGACGCGAGCAGATCTACGTCAGGTCCCATGAGGGCCTTGTAGAACCGCCCGTGTAGCTCCTTGCTCTTCCATACCGCCTTGCGGTCGTCGGTGCTTAGTACCACAGGTCTGCGCCAGTTCTCTTTTGCCAAGGAGAGCGGCGTGAAGTTCCGGTCTACTGCCACCACATCACGATGCATCCCGCACTCATTGTTTAGGAAATAATTTCTGAGATTGTACACCTCGCGGTTGTGGAGGTTTTTGGCATTTAAGAAGCCGCGGCCCCCACACCTCCGCGGGATGTACAATCTCATAACTGATGAGCGCGGGTGTAGCATTCGATGTGTGGTAAGCAGTGTACGGACCCTTCGATCCAGGGCGTCCAGCTCGGTCTGAGTCCACCTTAGTATGCCAAAGGAGTATGTGAGTATGGGTATTACCCAGGCGTTGAAGGCGCGCACTTTGTTGCCTCCTGACATAAGACTGTTAAGTACTTTTGTGAGCCGGCTGAAAAAGCGCTCCTTCACCGCCTGTCTAATTCCCATATCTTCAATACCCAAAGACTGTGACATACCAAGGTATTTATAGGTTTCTGCTTCCGAGATAGATCTGAACGACATTGTCTCAGAAAGTTGTAAATTTGTTGAATTTACTACTTTCCCCCGCTGCACATGCATAACCGCACACTTATCGACACCAAACTCCATATTGATGGCACTACTGAAAACTTCTGTGGTTCGCAGTAGTTCCAACAAGTCTTGGCTATTTGGCGCAAATAATTTGAGATCATCCATATACAGAAGGTGAGAAATGACTTCACCCTCTCTCCGAAGCCGGCAACCTAGTCCTGAATTCTTCAGCAGGGTGCTGAGGGGATTCAGAGCTAGGCAGAACCATAAGGGACTCAGACTGTCACCCTGGAATATTCCTCGCTCGATCCTTATGAAGTCCTGCGGGCCAGAAGGGTCATCTCCGCCTCCTGGTTGACGAAGGACTGTGGTCCACTGCCCCATACACGCGCCGAGAAAGGATCTTAAAGCCGCATCAACTTTATACAGCTCCAAGACCCTTCCCAACCATGAATGAGGCACCGAATCATAGGCCTTCTTGTAGTCAATCCAAGCAGCGGAGAGGGCCCCTCTGTTACGCCGGACTTGCTGGCAAATAGTCATGTCGATGAGGAGGAGCTCTTTAGTACCACGGGACCCAACCTTACATCCATTTTGAGCAGAGGCCAGAACATTGTTCGCAACAATGTGCGTGTTAATTTTTGCTCTCAAAATGGATGTAAGGAGCTTGTAGAGTGTAGGCAAGCACGTGATGGGTCGGTAGTTTTTCGGTTCCGTGGTACTACCGGACTTGTAGAGCAGGAAGGTTACACCTGTTGTTAAGGAAGGAGGCAGGGAACCAAGCTCAATGGCTTGTTGGAATTGCGCTGCTAATCGCGAGTGGGAACACCGAAACCATTTTAGCCAGAAGTTGTGCAATCCGTCCGGTCCAGGACTTTTCCAGTTCTGGGCAGGTCGGATGGCACAACTTACGTCATCGGGGCTGATGACAACTGCCTCCATAGGTTCGATGGTCTCGCACTCACGTTCAACAACGTTCATCCAATCGCCCTCAATGTGTCCGACGGGTACCGACCAGATGCTACGCCAGAAATCAGTCATGGCAGTAGCATCCAGCAGATGCGCGTCGGACAAATGATGATCGGTTCCCTCCCACCTTCGGTATAACTTCCTTTGGTCACTTTGGAAGAGGCGGTTCTGTTGAAATCGATCCACACGCTCTCTGTAGCGGCGGATACGGCCTGCCCATGCATAAACTTTCTGCTTCAGAAAGTCAATGCGCTCTGTGAGGTTGGCCATGTAGTCGCAGGGCATGATGCCCGTTCCCGCGAACGCCTGGTTCACAAAGCGTATTATTATTATTATTATTATTAAATGGCATAATATAGTAACTAACAAAAAGTTTGTATAATGATTCCGCAAAACAATGTAGTAAATAACAGATACGACTAAACTTACACGCATAATTACGACGTATCTTGTAGTATGTATCACTTACGATAAATGACCATTTATAACCACCAGCGTAAAGTGTAGTTAGTAATACATACCACAATTTTTTGATTCTGTTCTCCGTCATATACTGTCGTAAGTGCAATTCCGGCAAAATTATGAAATATATCAGAAAAGTAATTATATCACTATAAAGATAGTATCTTTGTTAATGTTTATACCAATTTTCAAAGTAATTCATTGAACTATGTGACCACCGTACACATTTCAAACTTTAAAGTGCTCTCCTGTAAAGTTGCCATTTTTAACTTACGACAACTTACGTAGGGGCCGTCGATATTGTATTGTATTGTACACTGTATCATACTGGTACAGTAGGTACACTAGTAAAACACGGTTTCCCAAAATAAACTAAGCGGACAATTAGGATATACCTTCATGATGATAATCTCTCATCGCTAATCACACCGACCGATTACCGACCGATCATGGTGTAGATCGACAATCCCCTTGCCCAGCGTGGCGAATATGGGTATTTACCTCCTAATGCGTCTATACGCAAAGCTAATAGGAGACGCCTACGTCCAGCAGTGGATTATCATAGGCTGGCGATGATGATGGTAATCTCTACTTATTTTTTTCAATACGGCAGGACATCACGTCTTTTAAAATATTTGACGTAAATATGCCAAATAAAGTAATTTTTCACCACACTGCTCGCAAACACGCTGTTTGTCATTCAATTTCAGAGCGCAAAACTGTGTTTTAATCTCTAGAGGTTAAAGTAATTTTTTTTTAATCTTCTGGATAGACTAAAGCAACAACTTATACGCCCTGAGAGTGCAGTAAGCTTTTTGACGTTTGAACTAGACAGTACGTTCGAAAACTCAATAGTTTCAAACAGATTCATACACATGAACCTTTCATAATATTATATTCAATATGCTAAAATCCAAATTAAATACCACATTTTGTTGCAAAAGGCTTTTAATCAAAAGTTCTAAAAATACGACAAATAAAAACAATAGGAAAATGAAAGTGTTGACACTATGCACATTTCAGAACTCATCCGAATATTTTTTTATTATTTGTTGATTTGTTTATTTTTTGGAAGTTGAGGACTTGCAAATAAATACCTTCTAATTTGTTGTGTTTGAATTTTATTTCGCATGTTTCCTCGCTTTAGTGTGGTGAAAAATGTTGTGTTTCACTCGGCAGCAAAGCTTGTTCAACTCTCGTGCCTTTAAACCCTCGCATTGCTCAAGATTCCATTTTATAAACCACTCGCTGCGCTCGTGGTTCAAATTCTGGAATCTTTCGCTTGCTCGGGTTTCAATATTTGCACGAGAGTTAAACAATCACTTTGCTCCCTAGTAAAACAAATAACTATTACCTACGTTTAAAACTTTTCATTATTTTAACTCGATTGAGAAAACTATTCACATTTGAATATCTCAAAATAAAAAACCGTGTATTCGAATACTTGAAACTAAGAATATTTGCAAACCCTATGAGCTTAGAGGACCGAAATCATTAGAAAAGCCAGCAGTAGGTAAAAAATAAGAAAAGATAAGAAGTATATTGATACATTTAATCAAGCACGTCGTTTGAGTCTCAACCAGTGGCCGCCCTTGATCCTCAAGTTGAAGGAATCCCTTGCCAGTTCGCAGGGTATGGTGGTCCTCTCGCATGGCATCAGCTCGTATCTTTGGATCAGCTGGTACACCATCACTTTCACCTCACAGAGCGCAAACCGGGATCCTGTAAACATTTAATTCTTTATTACAGCATGATTATGCAAGCACGTCCCTTTTCTTTTCTCAATCATCGATTCATGTGTTTGCGGTGTTTAGTATTAAGTTGCATAACCTTTGTAAAACGAATTTATTTGGATTAAACAAAATCGTCACTACCCTGTAAACTAACCTAACCAATTTGCACTTTTCAATTTGGAATGTTATATGTGTGAATGGTATACGAGTATGTGTTCTTACAAATCAAAGTCAACATTTTAATAAACATTTTTGGATGCAAAATTCTAGCAAAAAGTCACATGTTACAATAATGCAAAAAAAAATGTGGAATACGAATCAATTGACCGTCGTGATAACATAGTACCATCATAGGCATCGGAAACCCTAGCACGCTACGGCACAGATGCATTGCCAAGCCTCCTTGGTACTCACTAAAAAAAACCGGTTTAAAATATAAGAAGTTGGTCAAAGACTAGATTCAGAGTGTTGTTGAATTAAGAGCTAAAGATAAACATTATTTATTTGCTAGAAATGCTAGAATACTTAATACACTTAATATTTCCAGGTAAAAGTGGACGTATTTGACAAAAGTACCTTGTCGAGACACGACGTCCAAATGATTAATTCCTAAAATTCCCGCGTTCAAATTCATATTAGAGTACTTACCAATGCAATTCCTTGGTCCAAGACCAAACGGCAGGTAGGTGAAGGGTTGGATCTTGTGCTTGTTCTCCTCGGAGAAGCGCTCAGGGTCGAACTTCAATGGGTTAGGGAAGTATTGCGGGTCGCGATGGATCGCCGTTACTGGGACGCTCAGCGCTTCCCCTTTTTTCAACTGAAATTTAATAGATAATACTTATTACTTTTGATGAGGTCTTGGCTTACGAACGCCGATTTTCTTAACGAAGGGTATTGAGGCTTTCTGCCTGTTCGCGTGAAATATTGAGATACTTTCTACTTGAACTAGAAAGTGCAATCTGCTACTACAACAGAAAATAAAGAAAATGAGAAAAAAGTCAGTAACAAGGAAAACTGCATCATACTTTGCAATATACGTTCTCAAAATTGTAAGAAAATCTTGAAAATT
The DNA here is from genome assembly GCA_025490895.1 of Thaumatotibia leucotreta. Taxonomy (NCBI): domain Eukaryota; kingdom Metazoa; phylum Arthropoda; class Insecta; order Lepidoptera; family Tortricidae; genus Thaumatotibia; species Thaumatotibia leucotreta. Next base: position 9,736 of record JALPQI010006482.1, read on the forward strand.
TAAGAAAAAAATTCATGAAGAAAGTATCTAAGTTAATCACTATGTTTTGAGAAATGTTACGTATTAATAGACCACACAATAAGCATAATAACATCGAATAATTTGTTGAATTCAAATTCCAAAAATTCCTCGGCTATGTACATGATTTTCTGCTGTGAAAGTGAAATTTTTACCTTTATAAGTCATAAGCTATCTTATGGATTTTATGTCTAGATGCAAATGAAATAATGCCGACGTGAGATTGAATGTAAAGGTGTCCTTACAATGTAGTCTTGAGTAGCTTTGTCATTGGGTCTGCCCAGATTGTAGTCCTTCGTGCACAGTCGGTCTGTGGCGACAGCTGGCGGCCATAGGCGCAATAATTCTGAAATATTCAATTTGAGTCTCAAATATTTTAAATCATTTTGCTGCCAATAGATGCCAGTGGTCTATTGAATGTCATTATTTTATTCGTTTTCATAAACCTCAAGTATAATTTAAAATTGTTTGGGTATAATTATGTTGCACCTGTTAGTTTTTTTTGACCACTTTATTAGTTATGATTAACAGAAAATGTAATACCGAGACAATTTATCCAATAACCAACGTTAATCACACTTTTCTTGCCTCAATATTATGTACTTATTCAATTTAGCCAAATCTATTTGACAAACTTACTCTATCTTCTATCTTGATTATATTTTTTAGACTACATGCCTAGCCTGTGAAGGTATTTTTTATTAAAAAGGTAAACTACCTGATACTACCATGTCCATGTAAACCATGTTTTGAATGGCGTTATAGTCGAACTTGCCGCCACTCTTCTCCTCGTGTTCCCTGACCTCTTGTGCCAGCTTATCCTGGACCTCAGGGTTGACGGCCAGCTCGTACAGGAGGAAGGTCATGGCGGTGGAGACAGTCTCGAAGCCGGCGACGAAGAAAAGAACTGCCTGTGCAATCAGGTCCACATCTGACCAAGCTGTTGATTTGAAATATTGTAAGAGATCACCTTTTACTACTTGTACAGCCTTCACCTTATATTTTCTATGTATCTTAGTAATCTATTCAAGACGAATGCTCGGTGTCAAATCCATTACTTATTAAATTGGTCATGTGTTTGATTTTCGAGTTTGAGCGTATTAGATTATTGTTAAAGAACAATGAAATATTTAAACTTTGTACTTTAAATTCTGATACACAATTAATTGATTGAATACTTCTTCTTGATTGCCTTCGATTGGTATTCAAAACGACACATTTTGTTGAAAGCACTGTGTGATTTTATTTTATCACAAAATACTACTGTTATTACCCAATCTATTCTTGTATTACCTAATATATCTTTAATTACAATATCCGATATGTCAGCTCGAAGCTCTTTAACTTAAAATTGTATTTATGTTGTTCAATTGTACCTCTGTTAATAGTCTTTTTGCCAACGATAGATTCTTCTACTGTAGCGAATCCAGCATCCGTGTCTTTTATAGAATTATCTTCGTGGACTAGTCGACCTGTAAGAGATTTATACATATATTATTTGTTTTGTTGCTGTGGATGACGATAGAATTTTTGTCGTTAGGTATATAGTATTATCATTTGATTGTTATTAACGATATAATGACTCGATAAATGATCAAACAAAGTTCATAAAAGATTAAATTCTTGCAACGGTAAAAATAAATATTTGACTAACAAAGAATTGATAAGATATAAATTAAAATGTTGCCCAACCATCTTATTCATCATTAAACAATAAAGTTTGATTTCTTAGCCTTCTGCAGACGTAGCCTAATAATAACAGATAATTCCAATCCATATGGACTGCACCTACTCGTGAATTTATTATTGAAATTGTTTTACCGTCTTAACTATTTCAAGTCATAGTCAATCGATTCTTTATTCAAGTAGGCCTAGCTATCAGAATGTTGATAGTATCAACATGTTTCATAAAATCTGGTTGTAACCCTACATCACAGATGAAAGAAAAATTTTATAATTATATTTTTCGGAATGTAAAACTATTTGAGACTTATTTTTCAAATAATACACCAAAACAAAACAAAACTAAAACATAAAATTGTTTTTAAAGTAGCAATATCGGTACTTATGAACAGCCTCTAAAAGCCAGAACATATTTAATAATTTGTTAGAGATGCAAAAGTATCTAGAATCGGTCAGGGTTGGTGTATAATAACAAAATGTAGATAGAAATTGTGCTTTCAGAACTACAATTTATGTACATAGATTAAATCTTACTAATCGAATTAACCTAACCTATATCTAAGATTGGCCTTTGTGCCATTGTACCGAGGATGCTGAGAGCATTTCCTCGCTGTATCGCAATACTGATGCGTTGTGCGAGGAAGTCGTCAGCTCCTCGGTCTTGAGTTACGTCAACCAGACGTTTCGCGATCTCAGCAATTTGCGTGCGCTGGGGCCCCATGAACCTAAAGCTTTTGGAAATTAAGATAAATAGTTTTTTCTTTTTAGTCATAACAATGCATTAACCTTTCTTGGCCTCCATAAGTAAATGTATCATGTCTGGTCGCAGGATGTTGTGGGCTTCTCGGTCTTTCATTGTGTTCAGCACTAAATGCTTGAAAAAGTCCTTCACGTCATCCGGGAAAAGATTCATCTTCAGTAGCTGAAATTATCAAGACTTCTTAGTAGGTTAATATTTGTAGATGTATTAATTCGTAAAATTGATAATATTTCAGATAACATTCTTGATATTGTATTTTTGATTTATACACGATCATTTTCTGCATTATCTACAATATCCAGGATTTTATGATCGTACTATGTATTAAAGTATGAATCTATGATTGGATTAATATCAAGATTGACAAATTAGGATATTTATAATTTCGTCGGCTGAGAATGCAATTGTGCTATACGCCACTTGCCTTGGTTTACAGGAGAGCGAAATGAAACAAAAAAAAATATTTCTTGAAAAGTCTTATAATTTTGCAATATTTAACTTAACTGACACTTTAGTATATTAATTTACTATTTTTTGTTATATACAATTAATGTTTAACTTATTATAGTCATGAGATATAAGTAGTTTTACAATTGCCATATCCATTTTGGTAAGAAAATGTTTAACTTGCTATGTATGACATGACACAAAGTTATGGATGTGTCACAAAATGTTAGTGCAATGTCAAGAAAGGTAGACATTAAAAAGCAATTGTTTATGCAAATAAAAGTTATTTTACGACTAGATTTATTTCAAGTCAAGACGATAATTTATCTAGAATACGAAGACATACTTATTCACGTGAATATGGTGCCAATATTGATTCCCAATATTTATGTGAATCATATTTTTACTTTCTTGTAAATAGGTACCATCTAATAGGTGACCTTCTCTATTTTGTGAAATGATAAGCTTTTCAACGATATCTAGTGCTAATGTCGATATGAAAAAATATCGATGAGAACAGCTTATAATACGTTTACTAATGAATGACATATTTATTTATTTATTTATTTATTTATTTATTTATTTAGACTTTATTGCACAAAAGAACAGCTTAATGTACAAAAGGCGAACTTAATGCTATGAGGCATTCTCTACCAGTCAACCTTAAGGCAAAGCAGAAAAGATTGTAGGCGGTGCATTTGGAAACACGTAGTAAGCTATTAATACCTACATACCTATGACATACATACATAAATATTAATATATATACCTACACATAAATACATATTATATACATATAATATACGACTTGTCAGACAGATACCTAATCATTCTTAGAGCTACCAGAAAAGAAATCACGCACAGATTTTTTAAAAGCATACTTGCTCGGCTTGCTTGCTTGCATATTAACGTTACTATTTCTTATCAACTAATAAAATTACAGTTTAACTACACGCTCTATAAATTAAAAGACTTGTCATATAATATAATATGTACCTCAGGAACAGTGACCGAGGCCTCCTGTGGCCAGGACTTAAATAGCATGGCACGGCAGGAAAGCAGGAGGTCGCTGGTTCGATTCCAGTCTTGGTCATTGGGGGTTCGGTCACTTTTTCTGTAGTATATGTCATTTCTTACAATTTATGGTTAGGTACTCGTAATTATAAATATTATGTAGGTATTTATACCACCAACTTTTTAAGATAAAAGCTTGAATGACACAAATCATTATAAATCAAACCTACCTTCTTTATTGTCATTTATCAAAAGAGAGGGTAGGTAAAAAAAAAGTATGGAATATTCGATACAATCAAATCGATTAATGGATTATGTCACAAAAATGTTGATCGGTTAGTCGCTTGGCACACCGATAAATAGCTGTTAACCGTAAATTTGTGTCATGTCCGGACATGGCACAATATTGTAATCACTACCTATGTATTGCGGTTCGAGGATATGGCACAAAAATATATGTTTTTTTTAAGTATAAAATAAGATTTTTTAAATATCGATTACTGTTATAAACTACAAAAAAAAAATTCTATCAAGAGCCATTAAAAACCGATTTTGCTTAAAAATGGATATGGCACAATTGCATTCTCACCCGACGATTTATCAACTACTTATTGAAATTGTGACAGACCTTCATAAGAGTAGGGAATGATGCATATCCGAAGAACTTCAGAATCGCCGCGAACCCAAAGTTGGAAGACTTGTATCCCATTTTGTAGAACTCGTTGTCAGGTTCACAATGAGAATCTACTTTTAAGCCAAAAGCACATGAAGCTATAACGTCATTTGCGTAGTGGGTTGATAGTTCTTTTGTTTCAATGTCAATGTAGCCGGCTGCAAATAATAATAATAAAAACATTAAGTAATTAACCATGACGATTTTTGGAATCAAAATAAAGAGAGGGTCTTTTGACATCATTGTTTGAATTGAAAGCATTTTGAAGGCATTGAAGGCATTTCTGTATTGTAAACCAATAAAGAGTTTGACTGATTATTATAGGGAAATCTACATTGTCTTAATTTGCTGCCTGTTCGATACTGAATAATGTGCGCAGGCGATGCGTGCCGTGGGTGCGTCATGATGCCCATGGGCAGTAATAGATTTTCATACAAGATTACATCACATCATCATCATCCGTTATCTGAGGTGTGCTTACTAACCTTTAGATTCTTTCAGCTGCCGGTCTAAAGCGATGATCATCTGGTTGCCCACCTCCACTATGAACGGGAGCATGTGCTTCATCTTCGAGCTCGTGAATGCTGGACTTAATGTTGAACGCATGTCTTTCCATTCTTGACCTAAAAATATAATCTTTAATTAGGTATATTTTATGACAAGGAATAGGGGATTGAAGTGTCACTAACCATTCTTTGATAGAAGATTGATGATGGGCAGTAGCGTCATGATAGTGGACACATTACTGAGATCGCCAATCCGTTTGCCTTGCGTGGCGATTATGGGCATTTACACTCCTTATGCGTCTATACGCATAGTTAGTAGTAGAGGCCTAGTGGACTGAGGTAAGCTAATGATGGTGTCAAAGAATTATGTATTTAATTATTTCGAATAAATAATGTTGAGAATCCAATAATTACGAAAAGTTTTTTTAAATTGGAATTTCCATAAGTAGGCACTTGATTTGTTCAACTTTACCATAAACAGAATGTTTTATATTTTATTGGAGAAGCTATTTCAATATTTAGTATGATGTTGATAAGCACCTTTGAGAGAGAATAAATTCCTTCCGAAGAAAGGGTCGACTTCTTCACTGACGAAAGATCGATGATCGAGGAAATACTCAAAGTCCTTGACAGTAACTTTCTTGATGAGTTCGATATCTTTAATCAATATCATAGGCTTAACAAATTCAAAATTACCAACGAACCTGAAAATAAATAAAATTCAATGAGTTCAGAAACATCTGGAATAGGTAGAATTTAAGTTATTCTCCATAAAACAGGAGTATATTATAAGTATTCTAACCATACTTGCGGTCAAAGAATACAGTATAATTTTTCTAGAAAATACATCAAACGAGCTTATTTCAAATAGAGTTTTCTATAATTTACAGGATAAGTAGAATACTTTTTAACATAAGATTATATTGGAATTTTCCTGAAATCTTCCAATCAAAACCCGATTGGTTGCGTGTTGTCTGTGGGTGTTTCACTAAAAATGAACCAAATCTTTTTTTCTTCTTTTTGTGCCATATCCTCAGCGGATGTCGGCGACCATCTTTCGGAACTTGGTTCTATATTTTTCCAGTCTAGAAAGACTAACGGTGTCATTGCTGTTGAACCAGCCTTTAATATTATAATCCATGTTAACATAGAGAAATATCGACAGTGCATAGCATTTTACCATGCGCCATGGTAACTAAGTTAATATGTTTATTTATCCGGTACTAGATTGAGTAACAAATAAAACCTGAGTCATCGCAAATGTATTCAACAAAACAACATCAAATGTTTGTATTATTTGTATATTATCATTATCATGCTGTCGTTGGCTGTCCCTGATAAGTTGATAACCATAGATTAAGTAGGTACAATTATAACAATGATATCAGAAGATAAAACTAATTAAACAAGTCATCAACTGATAGAAATCTACTTGAAATTAGGTGCTTGTAAATAAACGTGTACCTACTTAACTTCTACTTGTATGAACTTGTTCAAAGAAAGAACAAAGTGGCAAAAGATTTGATACCTCTCCAGCAATTTTTATTAACAGCAGAACGCCAATAGTATCCTTGCAATATATATGGTTACTACATGAGTAAACATGTCAAAAAACCTTAAAATCATTGACTTCAACCCACCCAATAATTAGAATTTTCAACAAAATTCCTCCTCCTCTCCGTCATCCTCCTGCTCCGTTCCTCTTCCGTTAGAATTGTTAGTGCCGGATTACCAGATAGCACTTAATTGTATCATTTAACTGTACTTGAATAAATAATACTCACCATTGAATGATTTGCTAATAATTGAAGAAATTCAGATTTTTTTCACATTTTATTAATCTCCACTTTTTAATGTTTAGTTTCCATCGTTTCCGCATTATTTCATTTTTGCAACGTGTTCAAAAATTACTGGACTACCCTTACCCGATGAATCAAGAAATATATAAAAGAGAGAGTATTAAAATACTAACCTTTCTTCGGGGAATTTGTTATACAATTCATCGATAGACTCCACGAAATGCTTAGTTCTGAATATAATACTGGTCATGTTCCCCATCAGAGGAATAGGTTTCATATTCTTGACGCCATACTTGCTAAACCTGGAGTACACCTGGCGGCAGTACAGGTAGACTGCTGCTACCAACGCTGCTATCCAAATGTAGACCAACATGATCTGTGGAAAGAACAAAAAATTTGTTAATGAGGACGTGACGTCAGCGGCCCTACTGCAAATTACAAAAATCCGTAAATTTTGGGGATTGGTCTCTGTTACTGCAACGAAGGCTTTATGGTGCGAATTTACGAATTTCGGTGCTTGCGCTAGCAGGCCAGAAATTAGGTTTCATTGTTGATATGTTGATATCTTCTTGACTCGTCTCAATCGTGTTCTGTCAAGTTGCAAAGTCTGTCTCTCGCACACGCACACCATATGTATACACGTACATGACATACATATGCACGCACACACAAATACAAATATGGGTTGGATCTAGATGTTTTCATTTATATTGTATTTGTATTTTTTTGTTAGATGCTCGTTAGAAATAATGGCTGTTGCTCTATGTATAGTTGTATTAGCGCCTCCTAGCCCATCTATTGGGCTGGGCTTGGTCTATTGGCTGTCGCGTATTGTGCCCTGATGCTCATTTAGTGACACCAAACCTGAGTGAGGGATGTAGCGCAATTTGTTTTGTATCTTATGTTGCTATTTATATTTATTCTAAGTCTATTGTAATCTCATTGCGCTAATAAAGTAAATTTTCTTTATTTCTTTCAAGTTTTTTTGTCTCATTCGCTTTCGTCGCTCAATCTTTATTCATCATTTTCGTGGGTTCAACGACGTAATAATAATTTACTAATTTTGTAAAGACTACTAGTTAAATAAAGTAGTCTGCAAAAATGTCACATTGAATGTTAAAATTGTCTAAATCATTTACCTGTTTCTATAGATTTACCAGTACATTAGTATTCGTTTACGGTGTTTTTCCTTAAGTTGTTTGTAGTTACTTTGCATCCGCTGACTCATATAATTTGTATAAAACTAAGTAGAACCTCCTTAGGGCTTATAAACTGTTATGAAACAAAAGGGAAACTAATAGGTCAAACATCTAAAACACTACCATTTTTGACGTTTAATAGAGGCCTAGGATGTTAGCAATTTATTGTTTTAGGACTGTAATATTATATAGTCAATAAGGCTTCGAGATGATTATAATGTATACAACAACAGAATGCAAGCAGTTGGAAATACCTTACTGAAAAGAAAATAATGACCATTTTGCGACAGCTACTTTATTTGTTTATATAAATTCGTCAATTGTTAAAGTAATAAACTTAAACAGTAAATAAAACGTTTTTAATATTTACATAAGAAAGTATTACTTAAATAATAGTTAAAAAACTCAGTAACCACTATTTGCTTTTGAGGACTGTAATATTTCAATAAACTCCATGCACGATCGTTGTATTTATGTATTCACATCAGATAAATACATTTTTATCATAATTATGACGCACTACCCAATGACCGTGTATGTTCTTAAGGGAATCCCCTACACCCACGACCTTCTGAATCACTTTAAGCGTTACGCTGCAACATTACGCAGCAATACGACATAACTAGCTGCATTAATAGTACATTTCCTAACTAGTGCGGGAAATTTTTTTTTCGGCGAGGGTGAAAGACACCCGAGTTAAAAAAAAAAGTTTTTGCACGTGTAAGGACTATTTTTTTCATAACAACTGCGCCAAAAAGAGCAATTACCGCGCGCGAAGCGTGCGCAAAGTTCGTTTTTGCGCACTAGTTAGGAAAAGTATATTTCCTTGGCCAAAAAATCTTGACCAAGTACCCTAGTGATTTTCATGTAAATAATGGATGATGGAAACAAACATTTCATTAAAAAAAAACATAAATATGGATTTATCATACTGAACATGAACATTATGAACAATCTTCCACTGCATATTTGTGTTTACAACAAAATCATAACAGTTGAAACAACTTGGTCATTTTTGTTAATTTTTTAAGCTTTCTATGCGATATGGCTAATTTTTTTTTCATAATTTCAGTTAGATATCACCGAATATCACATTCCATATAAATCGACCATAATAACACATATCGCAGCAGTAAGTGTTGTTTACTTACAACGGCATTCGTAATCACGAATTGTCTCGTTCAAGGTCATCTGTTCGCTACTCCTATCAAAGTATTTTTCTGACCGAGTGCGGCGCCGCATTTCCTCAATAACATACCTACTGGCCCCTATTACACCACAGTGACAGGTGCGATATTATAAAAATACTGTTTCTCTTATTGCCAGCGCCCATAGGCTACGGTAACCGCTTACCATCGGACGAGCTGTAAGTTTGTCATTTATTTAAAATGTATTGCAAAAACTTAATATCAATAACTAACAAATCAGCAATCAATAGCATTTTTTTGCAGAATAAAATCAGAATTGTTTCAAAAAACACGACAATTGTAGCGAAATTCCGACATAAGCCGAACTTCATGTCAAGAATTAACGAAGATACTTATAAACCTTGTGACAATTGTCATGCATGACCTTCGGAAAACAACAAGTACCTGGTTTATTAGGTTAACTGGAAGAGATCCCTTACAGGGATAAGTTCGCCTCTATACCTGTTTAAATGTGTATTTTTACCTGTGTTTTGTGTACAATAAAGAATTTACATACATATATACATTAACGATGTAAATAATGTTTTTTTAATAATTCCATGTTGGTAGCAAATAAGCACAGGAAATATCCATTAGTAAGCGGTAGCTGTAGCCTATGGTAGCCTGTGACATCAGTAGAAGTGATATTTTACAATTGTCGCATCTGTCATCTTGGTGAAATGGGGACCTTATAGTAAAGTAGTTAAAAATAGAACAGAAGGATGAATAGTTTCAATTGTAACTTTATTAAATTTTATGACCAGAGATCGGACAAATGGATATGACTCCAAAGTTGACTAAATTAATAATTAAACGAATAATTTATTAGTTTGATTTCGAAGCTTTAAGTTAATTGTTTACAAAGGATTTCATAGTTATCGATGTCGAATATACAGGGCGTCCCAAAGTTATGGGACATGAAGGGGAAGTATACCTACCTTAAATATCGTAGATAGTGTATTTTGCTGAAAGAAGGCTAAATATTATTTTTAAAATTTTGTAATAGTGGATTCAAAGTTTGTCAAAGAATTACTTGCTTCACCCGGAAATCGAACCAACTACATTTTTTTTCCAATTTTGAACCAAAGTTGTTTGGTTATTCTTTTAGTTATAGATACTATGTTTTTTAAGAAAAATTGTTATTTTTTATCCATTCTTTCGAATGACATCATAAAATTATCCTAATCACATAATTATTTTCCAAAATCAGGTGGCTGCCCTCACTGACCCAAAAAGAATTTCCACCCTGTGTCTGGTTGCTCACGAATATCTGAGCAGGCCTTTATTGGCATGGCGTTAGATTACACGTTCAGATAGTTTTGAGCACCGTTGCCGCTTTGATAGATCTCATGGCGAGTGTAGATCGTCTTCCTAAATGAGACGCAAGGTCAACGCGCTTTATTTAATTTGACAATTGGGCACTTATGGTCACTTGGTTATCCATGACTCCTTTGATTGCTCTTGTAATAAAGGGTGATGTGCGAGACGTGAGGGGCTACTATAGCGAATTTCAAAATTCGAGGGTTTGTTTCTGTCAGTACAATGAAGGCATCATTAGAATGACTGAGACACTCGGTCGAAATTTGCGTACTTCCAAGTTCGCGGCAGGACATTGGTGCGTCTCTTATTTTACGAGTTTTACAAATTTATAACGCATATCTCCTAAATCGGCTTCTATGATCTCAAAACACTCAGAAAAAAAATCTGCTCATGCCTGTAACAGGGTGCTTAGACAAGTTGCCAATCGCTAACGCTTAATCGTCAATCGTAAACGAAGGGCAGCTAACTATCTTTGTTGCACTAATATGAAACAGTGACAGAGAGGGAAAACTACAATACTCTACTAAGCGATAGCGATTAGCAACTTGGCTAAGCATCCAGGCCTTTTTGACATGGCGTTAAGGTGCATTCAAACCAAACGAGCATTTGCTATTCTAAGCCCCTACTCTACGAAATTCGATCGTTACACAAAACGTGATTCGTTGATTTTATAGAGTGGGGGATAGAATAGCGAATGCTCGTTTCGTCTGAATGCACCTTTAGAGTACACGTTCAGATATTTTTGAGCACCGTTGCCGCTTTGTTAGATCTCATGGCGAATGTAGATCGTCTTCCTAAATAAGATGAGACGCAAGGTCAAGGGGCCATCGTCTGGTCAACACGCTTTATTTAATTTGACAATTGGTCACTTATTGCTCCTTTGGCCTCGTATAATACAGGGTGACACGTGAGACGTGAGCAGGATGCTTAGCCAAGTTGCCAATCGCTAACGCTTAGTAGCGTATCGTAGTTTTCCCTCTCGGTAACTCTTTCATATTAGTGCGAAAAAGACAGCTGCCTATCGTTTACGATTGGCGATTAAGCGTTAGCGATTGGCAACTTGTCTAAGCACCCAGTAGGCTTATGATAAATAAATAAATAAATAAATAAATAAATATCTTGGGACATCTTACACAAATCGACCTAGTCCCACGGTAAGCTCAATTAAGGCTTGTGATGTGGGTACCAGGCGACGATATATATAATAGATAGATACATATAAATACTTAAATACATAGACAGCCATGACCAAGGAACAAACATTTGTGATAAATAAATACACAAAGAATGCCCTCGCCGGGATTCGAACCCGGAACCTCCAGCTTCGTAGGCAGGGTCACTACCAACTAGGCTACGGAGGCTGACGAATGATATGATGATCCATTATTTAATCGTTTGATGTTGTTGCCGTCACGTTCTAGCAAGCATGTGAGTGAGAAAGAGACGCGCAGCACGGTAAACAGTAAACGCGTGACCATTTTCACTTTTAGGGACACCAGCAGTGTTATTCACTAAGGAAACCGCCTTGCTGTCAGCGCTGTGTCAGTGCTGCGGCAGCGTCGAGCCTAAAAATGGTATTCACGAATGTACTTTAAACGACACCAGTGCTCGGCGAATGCGGCGTGAGCTGGAACTACATTGCGTCGAAAGTTTAACGTTTAATGTATGAACTTCGTATTCTCTAACGAAAAACAGCGACGAACTCGCCCACAACCTCGCTCACAGCCTCGATTTCTAATGTCAAAAAGAGAATAGCATAGCCGATAGCGTGAGATTATAAAATCTTAATTGCAGTTCAGATTTTTTTATAATTATTATAAAATCGCTTATACTTTATAATAAATAATGATTTCATTTATAATAAATTATAAAGTATAATTAATTATTATAAAGTATAAGCGATTTTATAATGTACAAAATTGGTGTTAACACCAAAACAAGTTTTTATTGGCCTATTAATTTAACGCGAATTGGGTGTTCGTAAGAGTGAAAATAAAATGTTTTTGGTCTTTTTCTAGTCAAAATATGATTCAGAATGGGCCCTTAGCTGATCATACTGTTCTTGTTACACTTTGTGTTGTATATAAATCTTTAAAAATTAAATAAAATTTGGGAAACCTGTCTCTGTTACTGTTACGAAGGCACAATGGCGTGACAAAGATAGGTTTTCTTTTTTTAACTATTTTCGAAGTTTTATTCAACTTCAGTAGCCTTTTTCACCATAATTACAAGTCTGACACTTGTAGAATATCACTGTTACTGACGTCACAGGTCTCCGAAGGCTACGACTACCGCTTACTATCGGGTGGTCCATGTGCTTGTTTGCCACCAACATAAAATTATTACTAATAACATTATTACATCGTTAATAAACTACTTTTTATATAATTTTATATAACAAGACACTAGTTTCTTTGAGATATTTTAGACCTAAATAAGCTTCCCTTAAATTTAACGGAAATCAATAAAAACACGGTGTATAAAAAAAACTGTCGAAATTAAAGTATCTCCTTTTTTGAAGCCTGTTCAAAATAAGTCAATAATTATAAACACCTACCTGTTCGTATGACCACGATGAAAAAATAAAACTATGTAACGACTGTTCTGAACTGTGTTTGAATCAGGACTAACGAGTAATTTATCTACCGAGTGTATAATTGTATCGTTGTGTTGTTGTCATTATCAACCTTATATTGATCTAATACCAAAACGGCTTAAGTGCCGGTTGTGACAGATGAGTAAACAAATAAATAACTTAGGACAAATCTTACACAAATCGATCTAGTCCCACGGTAAGCTCAATTAAGGTTTGTGATGTGGGTACCAAGCTACGATATATAGAATATAATACATTTAATATTATCTATCGATACATATAGATATTTAAATACATAGACAGCCACGACCAAGGAACAAAATAAATACACAAATAATGCCTTCGCCGGGATTCGAACCCGGAACCTCTAGCTTCGTAGGCAGGGTCACTTTCAACTAGGCTACAGAGGCTGACAAAAAATGATAATAATTTTCTTTGTACGTATTATATTTATAATAAATATTCAAAAACAACCGTGTGTTAAGATTATTTTAATCGTTTATAGCGCAGATAAGAGAGCATTGCCATGCAAAATATGAAGTCATGTTGTTGTTAGTATATTGTTCAGATTGTAGTGATAGCAATTGATAAGTTTGAAAGTCTCATTTTATTTATAGACATGAGACAGCTGGCCGTGTGGTGACGGCAGTAAAAATACATTTGTCACCACCCTAACTCCTCCTGCGGGTTTCGTAAGAGTCGATTAAAGGATTGAAGTGTCACTGACCATTATTTGATAAAAGATTGATGATGGGCAGCAGCGTCATCATAGTGGACATATTATTACTGCGATCGCCAATCCGCTTGCCCAGTGTGGTGATTATGGGCATTTACCTCCTAATGCGTCCTTGTGCATAGTTAATAGGAGAGTCCAACGTCCCGCAGTAGACTATCATAGGCTGATGATGTGATGTCTGATGTGAGACAGTATAATCATTACATTGGATATTCTGATAACAATCTGGCAAATTCAGCGGATCCGATTCGTCACTGATTTGCTAAACTAACAGATTCTCGTATGAAATAAAAAACCGGTAATGAGCATGTCGGGCCATGCTCAATCTAGGGTTCCACAGTTATTCAAAAACGGCTGGGATTATATTCGAAATAGTTTTATTTTAACATATTCTGGATACCCACTATTCTTGATATTTTTATTATTTTTAAACCCACGGATGAAAGTTAGAGGGGCGAGGATTTAGAATTGATTTACTCTGAAGTGATTATTCCCATAAAAGTTGACTTAAAAAAAACTTTCTTTCAGGACCCTTATTCTTTTTAACCTCGTAATACCAACGACCTATTTTTAGGACAACAAAATTTACTCGTAACGGCCCATGACGTCATATTTTTCAAAGAAATATAATATTTTATATTGTAGGGGTACAGGCATCAGCCGCGAAAGCTGAGTACGTGGGTTCGATCCCCACCTCGGACATGGGTGATCTTGGTCGTTTTTCTTTGGTATATGACATCTAATATTTATAATTTATATAGTATTAAGTAGTGTGACTACTGGAGAAAAATTAAAAGTACAAATCAAAATATTTAGTTACTAAATAATTTGATTTGTATTTCGCAATATGTTAAATATAATATTTATTTTGTAGGTCCCAAAATTAAAAATAAAATGTCCTTTTTTAGGACATTAGGATTTTTTTTCACTTGTCCTAAAAAAAGAATGGGCCTTACGTGGTTATAGACGTATTCAACGATACCCCACACTATAAGATTACAGAAAAATAAAAACGTCATCTTCACCACAAGTTCATCGATTTTTTTCTATGTTTTATTCTGTATTATTATGGTTTATTTGTATTATGCTGTGTTACCTGCCGTGAAACTGCCCACGTGGCGGCCTCATCGGAAGACCAGGATGCTTTGCCAAGTTGCCAATCGCTAACGCTTAGTAGCGTATCGTAGTTTTCCCTCGCTGTCACTCTTTCATATTAGTGCGACAAAGACAGTTAGCTGTTTTTCGTTTACGATTGACGATTAAGCGTTAGCGTTTGGCAAGTTGTCTAAGCACCATTCGCTAGCAACATTCTGAGATGACTCATCTGAGAGGGCACTTCGTAGCTTACACTTTTTTATTTGTATTATTTTTTCTCGTTTCTGTATATTGTAATTTTTGTGTATGTAACAACTAAACTAAATCACTAATAACTAATACCTACAAACCAAACTTACTTACCAAATTGCTGTGCAGATTTCTAGTACGTTAGCCGTTAGGCCAAGGAGCTTTGCTGCGGACAGACCACAGGTGGTTGGTCTGTGGGACAGACAGACGGACGGACGGACGGACATGGCGAAATTATAAAGGTTCCTAGTTTACTACGGAACCCTAAAAAGCGTTCAAGGCCCCCAGCTGTGTCCGACTCAACATATTATTTGCTTAAATTAAGAACCCAAATCATTATTATCGTCATCATCATCATCATCATCAGCCTATGATAGTCCACTGCTGGAAGTAGGACTCTCCTATTAACTATGCGTATAGACGCCTTAAGAAGTAAATGCTCATAATCGCCACGCTGGGCAAGCGGTTTGACGATCGCAGTTATGTGTCCACTATGATGACGCTGCTGCCCATCATCAATCTTTTATAAAATAATGGCCAGTGACACTTCAATCCCTTAGTCGACTCTTACGACACCCGCAGGAGGAGTAGAGGTGATGATGATGACAAATGTATTCTTACTGCCGTCATCACACGGCCGAATCATTATTATAGTCATTAGTAATTCATTTTTCTCATGCAATTGCTATATTTTTAATCAAGGAAATTGCAGAAAATCTATACTTTACCGTTAGATAAGACAACTAATGATGATGCGGCTGTACACTCGACCATTTGGAACACTATGCCAATCTAGAACTTTGTCGAAATGACAAGTAGTGCGAGATTACATAGAACTTATTTTGGAGCGTCACTTTGACATGGTTCCTGAGTGGCGTAGAGTTCCAATTCGTTGACTGTACGTGAATCATATTGGATCCACATGTTTTGTGTATGTATGTCAAACAGAATAATATTTATTCAAGTTAGGGACATAAATATCAAAAACGTATGTACGGTCAGTTATAAAGTCATGTATCCACTTAACTGACTGTACTATTACATAAAAATTACTCTTGGTTCTAACCCTACATCGCTGGTGAAAAGAGTGTTATTAGTTTTTCGCCAAAAATTATTTCGAAGTTATTTCGAGACCAAAATAAGTAAAATTTTAAATACAATTAAGGGTCATTTGCAGAAAAAGTGTACCTTTTATTTTTTTATGCGATCATGGACTGTAATACACCATTTTACTCGGCATCGTGCGTACTTTTCAGTTATGAAACAAAAAAAGTATGTGTCTAATGTCACGAGAATAAGTATGTAAAATTGAGATTTCTCACTTTAGTTACTCCCATACTAAAGGTATGAAAAATTCTGTAACAAATTTGAGATTTTTTTTATCAGTTTCGTTACATTTCGTTTCATACATTTAGTATGGGAGTAACTAAACTGATAGTAAGGGTCACGGTCCATACAAAGTTGAGAAAAATTGTGCGCTGCGGGTTACAGTTTTGTAATTTTAACCAGAGCTAGAGGGTCTCAAAATAGTTGTTTTTAGATGTGGAGGGAAAACCAATTCCCCCCCTGAGCGCGGGGGAGGGGGGTGAATGTGCATGCGGAAGGGTTGCGTTTAATATTTTTTTACTAATTAATAAGGTCTACTATGCGTTGTTTGGTATCATTTTCGTGTAAAACGGACCGGGATAATCCATTTTTTATCATAAACATGAGCAATTTCTTATAAAAATGTAGATTTTTTGGAGTACAAGTAAAAAAGTTACCGTTTTTATTTTAATTTAAGCGTCATATAAGTATTAAAAAACAAACTTATCCAATTTAAAAAAATAGTGTAAGATAGCATATTTATTGTAAATTACTAAAAATATACACATTTTGTAGTCTTTCATACAAAAAATCACTGAAAAAAAAATTTACTTGACGCGTACCTCCAACAAAAACCTCCGCGTAACCTCAAAAAAGAGACTTTTGTGCCGGCAACTGCTCATATATTATACATATTTTTGTACTTACATATTATTGTTCATATTACAATTGTAAATATTTATTGATATGAAAGTAAATTGAATATTTTCTAATCTTCTTTTTTTTAATAACCTAAGATTATTAAGAATTTTATTTGTTCAGATTCTATTTTTAGATTTTATCGACTATTGTTTACCGCGTGTATATTATATATCTGGTCTATCTGATCACATGTATGATATATAGTATCTGATTATATGAATCGGAATAGGTAATCATTTTTACAAGTGTTATTAGGTAATGATCTCATTACCAAAGACGATAAAGGTAACGCGACTAAACAACTGACCCAGTTCACCCACGTTAAAAGTTTATATCGTATGGGATTTGACAATCAATTGTTAAACGTTTACTTCATAAATCATCATTATTACCATATCAGCCGAAAGACGTCCACTGCTGAACATAGGCCTCCCCCAAAGATTGCCACAATGACCGGTCCTGCGCCACTCGCATCCAGCGGACTCCTGAGACCTTCACTGTCCACCTTGTGGGGGGCCTACCCACGCTGTGTCTTCCACCTGCGAGGCCGCCGCATTGGCCATCGGTTCTACGTGCATTGTGCCCCGCCCACTGCCACTTTAGTGATTCGGAGAGCTATGGAGCTATACTTTGGTTCTGCTGCGGATCGTCTCATTCCTAATACGACCTCGCAGAGAGTTTCCCACCATAGCCCTCTCCATTGCCCTGTGGTTGACTTTAAGCTTTCTTATGAGGCCCATTCTAAGCGACAACGTTTCAGTACCGTATGTCATCACTCTTTTAAATCTTTGATCAGTGTGTGTTGCCACACTGATCAAATACTTTAGTCTTCAAGAACTGCGGAATATTGGACGAAAAGATGTGTCGTAGCTTCCCAAACACTGCCCAACCTAGTCGGATTCGATAATTGACATCTTACTCAAAGTTGGACCTACCTAACTGGGTAGTTTGTCCTAGGTATATTATAGTCGTCTACACCTTCGAGTTTAGTCTCCGATTGTAACGGGAGTTTTCGTCTTATCCATGTTCATCCTAAGACGAACTCGCTCGAAGGCGCTACTGAGGTCTGCGAGCATCGTACCGAAATCTTCCAAGGTCTCAGCCCAAACCACCGTATCATCAGCGAATCGAAGGTGAGTGAGGTACTCGCTGTTGATATTTATACTGATGTTTATACTCACCTTCTCCAGTCCAGTCTTAAAGACATCTTCCAGTGCAGCGGTAAAAAGATTAGGGGAGATGACGACTCCTTGCCTGACTCCCCGCTACAGTATAATATGCTTCAAGCTCTGGTCTTGGAGTCGGATTGACATAGTGGCGCTTTCGTACAAACACCTCAACATTTCGACATAGCGGTAGTCTACTTGGTACCGTTAAAGAGACTGTAGTACTGCCCAGAGTTTCGATCAAATCGAAGGCCTTGGGGGTTACCATGACGTACTAATGCGATTCAGTTTAGGTTCTGGGAAAGGGGCAGTGATACACGACTCGTATAGCCTTGTCCCTTTCTCTCGACCTAAATTAAACCGCATTAGTACGTCATGGAAACCCCCCTTATCGTAGTCCACAAACGCTAAACGCTAAACAGAGGGGCAGGTTATACCTATTCCTCGGTCTTCTGTATAACATTTACGACACGCCAATTCGGAAACCGGCTTGTTCGGCAGGCTGGAAGTCATCAAGCCTGCGTGCAAGACGATTTGTAATGACTCTTGAAAACATATTATAAATATGGCTCGGAAGTGAGATGGATCAGTAGTTCTTCAATAAGGCGTTGTCATCTTTTTTCAAGAACAGTACCACCACTCTTCTGTTCCATGCCTAAGGCGTTCTCCCTTCCGGAGTTAAACAACTTCTGAAGGGCCATAAGGATTGGTTTACCACCTGGCTTCAGATGCTCAGCTATAATTCCGTCTTCCCCAGACGCCCTGTTATTTTTGACCTATTCAAGAGCCATTCTAATATCACATAGGCTGATGTCCGGGATATCCTCTGTATAGTGCCGGGTCAGTCACTTACTTCATAAGAAATTTATCAATTATCAAATTCCGTGTGAAATAAATGTTTAACCCGGGTTGCTTGGTTAACCCAGGTTAATGCAATTTGCCCTAACAGACATTATAGAGTATTTTGTTTACGCAAAATCGCTAAATTTCCACAGTAGAAACGTACTGTCAACAATAAGTCAAAGCAACGTCCCTTTTTTATTCGAGGTACGCGACAGGTGAAATTTTTTTACAACTTATTTTTGCATGGAAAGTTCCAAAAAGTATATATTTTTATAAACTACAATAAATATGCTATCTTGTAGTATTTTTTTTATTTTCATATATTTATGTAGTGATACTTATATAACGCAACAATCAAAATAAAAACGGTGATTATTTTACCTTTATACCAATAATTATTTTTTTATATATGAAAATCCTCATGTTTATTATCAAAAATGAATTCCCCGTGTCTGTTTTATATGAAAATGATACCAAACAATGAATAATAGGCCTAAATATTAGACGAAAATAAATTAAACATAATCCTTCCGTTTGCACATTTACCCCCCTCCCCCCTCGTTCAGGGGGGGAATTGGTTTTCCCTCCACATCTAAAAATTTTTATTTTTGTACCCTATAGCTCTGGTAAAAATTACAAAACTGTAACTCACAGCGCACAATTTTTTCCATTTGGACCTCTACTATGAGTAATCTCAATTTATATACTTATTTTCGTGACATTAGAGAATTTTATTTTTGTTTTTTCAGCAAATGACCCTTAATCTAATAAATTTACCAGATTTCTGTGAGACCCTTTACTCTATTATGCACTTTGTTTTTGAATGTATGTACCTACTGTGTGTGATATAAAAACTGGAAAGGTATCGTTGTGACTATTGTCAGCCTCCGTGGCATTGATCCTTTCGAGATTAGTTGGATGTTGATGTAACCCTTCTTACAAAGCTGGAGGTCCCGGATGAGAATCCAGACAAGGGCATTTATTTTATTTTGATATTAATTTGTTTCTTAGTTTTGCCAGTTCTATGCACTTAAATATTTGTATTATTTATGTTATGGTCGTTGCCTTTTTTCCACAACACAAGTCTAAATTCACATTAAGTACCGTGGGACTAAGTCGATTTATGGAAGAATATCCTAAGTTCTTAATGCTTTTATTTATTTGGGTATTTCTTAGTTCAGGGATTCTTCGAAGTCCAGCATTCTGATACTTATTTTTTGTAAAGTACTCCTAACCCCTGCGACGAGCTTTCCGTTCACATAATATATAAACGGTATAGGACATTAAGTTTCGGTAACGTCAACTTTCTGTACATGGTTGCCACAACTCACAAATCTAAATGAGAACTACCCATTTATATCCTGGGAGCCTTTCCGTGGAGTAAGTGATGGGTGTGTTGGGGACGGGATTGGAAAAGGTGACCTAAGCCGCTGTTACGTTCGTGGGGTGGGTTTTCTATAGAAAATGTATAAATAAGCCACTAATTAAAACTGACACTTTAATTACTAATTAAAGGAACAAACACCAAACTAAAACAGTAATCACACACTTAACACGTCACACTGATTCACTCTCAAACTCGCCGTTAGAATCGCAGTTTTCGCTCTTGATGTTATCTCTTCGCTGTCTCAATTGAAACTACTCCCGGCCGGGTCATGCTGTGTATTTATACCAGCCACTCAAATCTACTAAGTACGAGAAGATTCGACTCTAGAAAGTTCCCGAGTTAGGTGCGCGAACATTCTAGAGAATCGCTGTCTTTTCTACAGGTTTCTCTTTCACACCCGTCCAGAATGTTCTCTCTATAGCTGTCTCGTTCACATCTTTCCAGAACATTCTTTCGTGCTGTCTCTATCTAATAGTGCTTTCTCTTTCACTCCTATGGGAAATTTAGCTATATACCGATTTGTACTTGAGAGGCCCAAAAGGGGTCCTGAAAACGCCTGAAAACGGGTTTTCAGGTTATTGCGCCATCCGATAGAGGGTATCCTGAAACGGCCTGAAAACATGTTTCAGGCGCCTGAAAACGACGGTATCTGGGGTGAATATTTGATTTTGTAGTATGTGAAAGAGGACCTTCTGAAACGGTCTGAAAACGCATTTCAGCCTGCTGAAAACGCTTCTAACGTGTCTAAAATCATATTTGTAGTTTTTATCATGCCACCGGCGTAACACCGCTAAGGACCCATCACTAGAAAAGCCTGCAGTAGTATAAAATAAGAAAATAAATTATAAATATTGGATGTCATATACCAAAGAAAAATCGACCAGATCACCAACGTCCAAGGTGGGAATCGAACCCACGTACACAGCTTTCGCGGTCGATGCCTGTTTCTCTGGGCCACTCGGTCTTAGCAACCACCAGTCAATTTTTTCGGGTATATGTAGTCCCTTACAAGGCTAGGCGCCTTTGGTTATACTCTAAGGGCAAGCAATACATCAATACATGCATGATCTTCTATCCGAATACCTTTTCTGGTATAGCGAGAGAGCTGGTGCTAAAATTGATACGACAGCAGGGTTACGATTCATCTTCATCATCATATTAGCCGAAAGACGTCCACTGCTGAACATAGGCCTCCCCCAAAGATTGCCACAATTACCGATCCTGTGCCACCCGCATACAGCGGACTCCTTCCTGCAACCTTCATCAGGTCATCAGTCCACCTTGTGGGGGTTTACGATTACATCAACAGTTTCTCTTGGCGACAAACTATCCGCTCTTCTATTATTCGCATAGCCAGTAAAAGACGGGAAACGGCTTCGTTCAACATAGGTAAAAAATAAGAAAAGAAAAGATGTATATTGATATATTTAATTTAAGCCCGTCGTTTGAGTCTCAACCAGTGGCCGCCCTTGATCTTTAAGTTAAAGGTATCCCTCGACAGTTCGCAGGGTATACTGGTCCTCTCGCACGGCATCAGCTCGTATCTTTGGATCAGCTGGTACATCATCACCTTCACCTCGCAGAGAGCGAAACGGGATGCTGTAATGTAATAATGTGATTATTTATTTATTACATCATGAATTTCAATGCTGAGCAAGTATCTTTTCTTTTTTCAATCATAATTTCACGTGCTGCAAGCTTAGTATTTAGTTGCATAACTTTTCCGAAATGATTTTTAAAAATAAAAAAAAAAACGCCGCTTCTTTTTTATTTCGAATATTAGCTTAATTTTTACATATCAAAGTTAACATATTTTTAAGAATAATTTTTGGTTGTTAATTTGTTTCAAATGAAAGAGGTATTCTCTTTAGTCATGCTCCAATAATGCAAAAAAAAATTGTTTATGGGATTCGAATAAATCGACCATTATGTAAGCTAGAATCAAGGGCATCTGAATTACTACCAAGCTGCGGCACAGATATATCATGCCTCCTTGGTACTCAATAATTAAATTCTGGTTCAAAAAACCTAAAATTCAGTCAAAAAATATGTCCAAAATGTTGTCGAATTAAGAGTAAAAAAATTGACGTTACAATCCTTACCGATGCAATTCCTTGGTCCAAGACCAAAAGGAAGGTAGGTGAAGGGTTGGATCTTGTGCTTGTTCTTCTCCGAGAAGCGCTCAGGATCGAACTTCAGTGGGTTCGGAAAGTATTGTGGGTTGCGATGGATCGCCATTACAGGGATGCTCAATGCTTCACCTTTTTTCAACTGAAAGTCAAAAGAGAACACTTATTAAATACTCTTTCTAAGCTCTTTGCCTGGTCCGCAACCGCGAAAACTGAAGTTCGTAAATTTCGGGGATTTTTACTCTTACGAAAGCGTCATTGTGATGGAGAAAAATCTCCTTTTGCGGATTTCTTAGTTGGTGTTAGGGCCGCTGGTATTTACTATGAAATTTTGATGTCAATGTGGTGAATAGGAAGTGGCATTATGAGTGCCAATTTTCTTCTCAGTTACTAAAGCATAAAATAAAGGCCATGAGGCAAGTTGAAAAATAACATCAATATTCTGCATGCTTATTCATGAATGTTAATTGTTGAGGAATGTGCGAATTACAGGTCGTTCGCAAAATTGCAAAAAAATTTGGAAATTACGACAAAGTACGATCCTATTTAGAATGTTTCAATAACAATTATCTAATGAGCCATGTACTGTCATGATAAGATTAAATTATGTATTTGTTAAATTCAAGTTCCTATTACCATTTTCTAATAGAAGTCTCAGATGATATATGTTCGTGATTATCTGTGTAAGTGAAATTTTCACCTTCATTACGATTTTAGTCACCATCTTATATTGATTTTAGTCTAGATGAAATAATAAGACGATACTGAACGTAAAATTGAGTTGCTCAACTTCAAGCCCGGGTAAGTCCACTGTCAATAGAGTTGAAGTTTAAAGAACAACTAGACGATTGCAATTAAATATGCACTCTATTGGCAGAGTGGATTTACCCGGGTTTGAAGTTAAGCGACTCAATTGTACTTACAATGTAGTCTTGAGTAGCTCTATCATTCGGTTTGCCCAGATTGTAGTCCTTCGTGCAAAGTCTATCTGTGACGACGGCCGGTGACCAGAGACGTAATGATTCTGAAATATTTAGTTTGATTCCTAAATATTTTGAAAATTTTGCCGCCAATGGATTATTTATTGTACAAGTACATGATATCAACAAAAAAAAACAAAATATACAATGTACTTTAGATAGTGATCCATTTTATTTTATTTAATTGATTAAGATTAATATGTTTTACCTAAGGAATTAGTTCCTTTCGTCATCGTCGTCATCGTCATCAGCCTATGATAGTCCACTGCAGGACGCAGGCCTCTCCTATCAACCATGCGTACAGACACATTAGGAGGTAAATGCCCATAATCGCCACGCTGGGCAAGCGGATTGGCGATCGCAGTAATGTGTCCACTATGATGATGCTGCTGCCCATCATCAATCTCTTATCAAATAGTGGTCAGTGACACTTCAATCCCTTAGTCGACTCTTACGACACCCGCAGGAGGAGTTGGGGTGGTGACAAATGTATTCTTACTGCCGTCACCACACGGCACTATTATTAGTTCCTTTACGACGTCTTTATTATGATTAACAGAATTTCTCGATTAATCAACGTTAATCACACTTTTCGTACCTTAATATTATGTACCTATTTTATTTTATATCTTACTATATCTTACTCTTAATTGTAATTCAATAATTAAGTACTAATTTGGGAATTAAGTTCTTAATTATTTTTAGGCTACATACTCGTACCTCGAAGAAGATTGGACAGATTGTGACTGATATCGTCAGGAAGTTGAAGAAGGAAATTTTGATTGATAATGCTTATTACTAAAGTAAATCAATTACCTGAAACAACCATGTCCATGTAAGGCATGTTTTGAATGAAGTTGTAGTCAATCTTGCCGCCGCTCTTCTCATGTTCTCTGACCTCTTGTGCCAGTTTTTCCTGGACCTCAGGGTTGAGAGCCAGCTCGTACAGGAGGAAAGTCATGGCGGTAGAGACGGTCTCGAAGCCGGCGATGAGGAAAAGAACCGCCTGCGCTATCAGGTCCACCTCAGACCAAGCTGTTGAGGTGAATAATTGTAAAAGGTCACCTTTGGCTAGTTTTACAGTCTACATCTCTTTTGTTTCCTGTGTAGATTGGTAATCTTTTAATTTTCGAATACAAGATTGAACGGTCGCTTCCAAATCCATGACTTACTAAATTGATAATTTGTCTCAGCTTCTTAATTTATTATTAATATAAGAACAATGAAAACGTAAATCATTACACGATTTTCTAATAATTGATTAAATGCCTCTTTTGGAATACCTTTGTTTGATATCCGAAAACACAGATTTTGCCGAAAGGACGGTGTGATTCAATTTTATCACAAAATACTTCTATTATTACCTTATCTGTGCTTACATCACCTAATCTACATTTTATTAAAATTTGCTATAATATGTCAGCTCGATGCTAAAATGTGTCTTAAAATTGTATTTATGTCATTGAATAGGTACCTCTGTTAATCGTCTTTTTGCCAACGTTAGATTCTTCTACTGTAGCGAATCCAGCATCAGTGTCTTGTATAGAATTATCTTCGTGGACTAGTCGACCTGTAAACGAAATAACGATATTTCTTTCGTTACTATGCATAACGATAAAATCTTCATTGTAATTTGTAATCTGGTAGTAAGGAAAAAAATGCAAATCCATAAGGACCTGTGCACATCACTCGTGCAAGTTTGGGATTGTTTTATTGTCTTAATTATTTCAAGTCAAAGTCAAATGATTCTTTATTCAAGTAGGCCTAGCAAAGCAACAAGGACTTTTGAATCGCCATCATACATAACATCAACATTTTTAATAAAATCTACCTCTGGTTTTGACACCACTGATAAATTAATACTATTCGAGACTTATTTTTGAAATAATGCATTAAAACAAACGAAGACATGAAATTGTTTTTAAATTAACAATAACAGTACCGGAAATCTACTTGTGTACAGCATTTAAAAGTCAGAATATCTAATGACTTGTTAGAGATGTAAAATTCTCTAGAAATAATTTGATGGATTGTTGTAGTTGGTGGATTGGTATGTAATATCAAAATGTTGATAGAGAATGGGATTTTGTAAATCTAAACAAATGTTTTTACTCTTCAGTCCTGAAAATGTATTATATACCTTTCTTAGCCTCCATAAGTAAATGTATCATGTCTGGTCGCAGGATGTTGTGGGCTTCTCGGTCTTTCATAGTGTCCAGCACTAAATTCTTGAAAAAGTCCTTCACTTCATCCGTGAACAGATTTATCTTCAGTAGCTGAAATTATTAAGTCTTCTTTGTAGGTAAAATACCTACTGTAGAAATATTAAAGGTATTCGTAAAATTCGTGATACGAATAAATCTGGTAATATTCGTAATGTGTCTTTAGCTTTAGCAGGATCATTTTCTGCAATGTCTGCTCTATCTCCAGATGTTTTAAATAGAATTTAAGTATTTAAACCAAAATTAAGGAATTGTGAATATTATGATTTATAATACATTTAATTCTTAAAATTCTGAGCTATTTCGCAGACCTTCATAATACTAGGACATGACGCATATCCGAAGAACTTCAGAGTCGACGCAAACCCAAAGTTGGAAGACTTGTATCCCATTTTGTAGAACTCGTTATCAGGTTCATAATGAGAATCTACTTTTAGGCCAAAGGCACATGACGCTATGACGTCATTCGAGTAGTGGGTTGATAATTCTTTTGCTTCAATGTCAATGTAACCGGCTGCAAAAAATAGATAAACGTATTTATTTATTTTGGATTCAAAATCAAGCGGTCTTTTCACATCATTTTTGTCTTACATATTATTTGATAGTAAAGGATAACTTTGTTTCGTGAACCAACAAAGTGCTTGACGGATAATATTTAATCTTTTTTCTGCCTTTTTGCCGAAATTTGTGTCATTTCCCAACTCCATTGTTGGGAAATGAAATGGTTGCGAAATAATTACTTGCCAAAAGTTTTTCGGCTGAATGACACTAAACTTCTGGGAAAAGTTGGTTGGGAAATGAAATTCAGAAATACAATTTTCGGCGAAATACCCTTATACTGTATGAGTTTGACCGACGAGTACCAATACCAACGCGTTTGTTTCATGCATTGTATCGTCACTATCAAAGGTGTGCTATTACTAACTTTTAGATTCCTTCAGCTGCCGGTCTAAAGCGATGATCATCTGGTCGCCCACCTCCACTATGAACGGTAGCATGTGCTTCATCTTCGAGCTCGTGAATGCTGGACTTAATGTTGAACGCATGTCTTTCCATTCTTGACCTAAAATAAATGATTGTTAACTGTATTTTTTGAATAGCCTGATTTATCTTATTTTTTGGACTATGTTTTATAATATTTCAGTTGTTAATAATTCAAGATGTTTTATATAAGCCAAGAAATAATGTAGGTATTTAACTGTTTAATATAAACAATACTACCATATGGTATTCTCAACAATATTGTTGAGAATACAGTTATTACGAAATGATTTGGTATTCTAAATTGATAATGATTCTAAATTGATAATGGTTCTTGATGAATTTTCATAAGCAGACATTTGAAATGTATATGGATTCGTTCGACTTTTCCATAAATAATTTCTATTATTATTGTTTTATTTGAAGAAACTATTTCAATCGTAATCGTGCTACCTTTTAGAGAGAATAAATTCCTTCCGAATAAAGGGTCGACGTCTTCACTGACGAAAGACCGATGATCGAGGAAATACTCGAAGTCCTTGACAGTAACTTTCTTAATGAGTTCGATATCTCTAATCAATACCATAGGCCTAACAAATTCAAAATTGCCAACGAACCTGAAAATAAAATAACATTTAAAGAATAAAGAAACATATAGAATGAATAGTAAGATACAGGGGGTAATTTCGAAAAGCGTGTAATTTTGAAAGTCATATTTCTCTTGCGAAATTACACGAGCATTTCTGACATTCGTAATAAGGGTTATTACTGCACCTTACTTAATTTATAATAGGACTAGAATATTTGATAGTTACCAAGAATAACTTCCTAGCAGGTTGAAAATCATTTAAATATCCTTCATTTAGTCTAACATATGGGTGAAATCTGAGTTTACGCATTACCAAGTGATGAACTTATTAACCTTTTAGAGCCACGTAACTGTCACGTTGTCAGTAATTTTCTGAGTTTTGCTCGTAGCTCGAAGCACTATCTCAATCTTAAAATTTGGTTTTGTAGATTTGCCAAAACTTTAAAATTAATAACCATTTCTTGTTTTCTTCTAGAGCTATTATTTCCGAAATTAAACACTGTCAAAAAGTGATTGCGAGAAACCCTTAATATTTTTTAAGTAGGTACTTCTCTCAGTTTAGCTGAACTCCTGGTAATGTACAAATTCGGATTTTATACATTTAGAACTAAATTAAGATATTAAAACGATTTCCAGCTTCGTAGGAATCAATTCGGCAAAACTTTTATTTTAGATCAAATTTTCTTGTCCCATAAAATTATTTTTAATTTCAGTGTTTAGTCAACCAATATAAAACCCGTCATTTGTGAAGCTTTGCATAAAACTGTAGAATTCTTAACAAGACTATTTTACTATAAAGGAACCGGATTTAGATTGAGTAAAAAATTAAACCTGAGCCAAATGTATCCAACAAAACAACGTCAAATGTTTGTATTATTGTATATTATCATTATCATGCAGTTACCCATGATAAGTTGATAACTATAGATTAAGTCATCATCATCATCATGGCCTTAGCGTCTATTGCAGACGATGGTGTAATATTCGAGAAGCACACCTTTACTGATGACTCAATAGACCGATGCCAGACCGACAAAGTCTACCGCAGGACTGACAAGGCAAGTTTGCGGAAATGGGCGTCGAAGCAGCTTGGCGTCGCGTTTGTCGCTTATCAGCGAGTGCAGCAAACCTTGAGTCATCACACATTTTGCGACCCTCCACAATACACTTGCGCCACACTGTTCGTTGTCCTGCGACCTTCGCCCAGTGCCGATAGTCAATATGAAAGGCAATCATGTCCATCTTTGCGCAGTCTTTAAAGCGAAGCAATGGCTTTCCTACGCTAGGCTTTGCATTTGCACCAGCACCAAGAAGAACACTACGAGGTAGTCGAGAGGGTTCCATACTGTGCACATGCCCTAACCAACGCCGACGTCTCTGCTTAAGAAACGCGGTTAAGCTAGGCAGCTGTGCAATTTCAAGAACCCTTTCGTTTATCACCCGGTCTTGCCATGATATACCCAAGATCTTACGAAGGCACCGCATGTAAAAGGAGACACCTACGTTCTTCTTTTGCATACGTCGTCCAGGTTTCAGATCCGTCTCAGATTAAGTAGGTAGGTACAATATAACAATGATATCAGAAGATAAAACTATTAAACAAGTAATCAAATGTTTCAAGTAGATAAGTATAAAGATACTTAAACAAGTAATCAAATGTTCCAAGGAGATAAGTACTCTATTATCTATTCTGGTGCATTCCACGACAATGTCGGGTACATGACGCTGTATTTCTTCGCGTACATCTAAGAAAGTTACAAATACAATTTTTGGTGTATCTTAATATTCTGCGTGTTTGTATTTATGGAGAATTCTCGCACTTTCTATTATATTTCTAAGGTAGCTGTCATAGCCGTCACGTTTCCGACATTCGACGACCCGACTTTTATTCTAAGACTATGGCTTACACTCGTATAGTAATGCCAAAACTCCATAGTAATTTGACACTAGTATCGAAACGAAACTATTTTGAACATAATCAGTGTGGACGTTGTTGAATAACTACGGAACCCTACACTGAGCATGGCCCGACATGCTCTTGGCCGGTTTTTACATTTTTTTATACTACGTCGGTGGCAAACAAGCATACGGGTCGGCCGTATTACGGCCCGCCTGATGGAAAGCAGTCACCGTAGCCTACGCCTGCAACCCCAGGGGTGTCACATGCGCGTTGCCGACCCAATAAAAACATGTACACTCCTCTTTTGAAGAACTCATACTGTAGTCCAACGGGAAAACCTCGGCAGGGAACTCATTCCACAGACGGGCCGTCCGCGGGAGGAAGTTCCTCTGAAACCGCACGGTGCGCGACCATTTAGGTTGCAAGGTGTGAGGATGAGCGCCCAGTCGGTGGCGAGCGGTGCCATGATGAAAAGTGGACGTTGGCATCATGTCGAACAGTTCTTCAGAGCACAGTCCATTGTACAGAAGATAGAACACACATAAGGAGACGAAGTCTCTCCTTAGACTTAAGGGTTCAATACCGCCTGTGAATCTGGGATCGTCGACTATTCGGACAGCTCGTCTCTAAACCGAGTCAAAGGGTGCAAGCTGGTATACAGGTGCTCCTGCCCAAAGGTGACAGCAATACTCCATATGGGGTCTGACTTGCGACTTATATAACAGAAATCTTTGTCCCGGAGTAAAATATCCCCTCGCTTTATTGAGCACACCGAGCTTTTTGGATGCCAGCGTAGCTTTTCCCTCTAGGTGACATCGGAATTGGACGTCGTTGGAAATGTCGACTCCGAGGATCCCAATACTCCCTGACATGGTAAGAGCTGTGTCTTGGAACTTTGAAGCCACAGTAAATGGGGGTTTTTTAGCGGTAAACGCGCAAACTTGTGTCTTTGTGGGGTTGAACCTGACTAGGTTATCCCGACCCCATAACGAGACTCTAGATAAAGTGTTCTCGATGTCAGACACAAGTTTTCCGCGACTTTCCAGTACCACAAAGCGAGGGATATTAGCACGGCCTGTGTAAAAAGTATCCCCAGTACTCTCATTCGCATAGCAATGGAGGTCGCCGATAGACAACATGTCATTGATATGCAGAAGGAACAGCGTTGGGGATAGCACAGAGCCTTGCGGGACGCCAGCGTTTATGTCCATGCTATCAGAGCAGCTACCGTCTACTACGGCACGAATGCGTCTGCCGGACAAAAAGCTAGCTATCCATCTGCATAATCCCTCGGGCAGTCCATAAGATGGCAACTTCGACAAAAGGCACCTATGCCAGACCCGATCGAACGCCTTCGCTATATCTAGACTGACTGCCAAAGCCTCGCCTTGACTCTCCATGGCTGAGGCCCAGCGGTGAGTGAGGTACACTATACGTAGAAGATCACCGGTAGAGGGACTGTGGCGAAAGCCATACTAGCGGTCGCTTATAAGATCGTGTTCTTCTAGGTAACCAAGGAGCTTAGCGTTAACTATACGCTCCATGACCTTAGAGAGAAGGGAGGTGATAGCGATAGGCCTATAATTCGATGGATCCGATCTGTCACCCTTTTTAGGGTTCCGTAGCCAAAATGGCAAAAACGGAACCCTTATAGATTCGTCATGTCCGTCTGTCCGTCTGTCCGTCTGTCACAGCCGATTTACTCGGAAACTATAAATGCTACAGTAACGAAATTTGGTAAGGATATGTGTTGTATGAACCGCTACAGGATTATGATACTAAATTGTAAAAAAAAACATTCGGGTGGGGGCCCTCCATACATGTAACTGAGGGATAGAAAAAAAATTTTTGTTGTATATAAACGTGTGGGGTATAAATAGAAAGGTCTTTGAAAATTATATGAAGATTTATACATCTTATTTTTATTTAAGCAAATCGTTTTCGAGATATCAGCTCTCAAAGTCTGAAAAATGTGTCCCCCCCCTCTATTTTTTAAACTACGCGATATAAAATTCTAAAAAAAATATATGTTATGCACATTAATAAACTCTATCAACGATTTTTAGTTTGATCAAATTATCTCGTATAGTTTTTGAGGTAGGTTGATTTAACTGTATTTTTTAAATAATAAATTGATAATGGTACGGAACCCTTCGCGCGCGAGTCCGACTCGCACTTGGCCGGTTTTTTGGAACAGGGTGCACAAGGGCCCTATTCCACGAAGATGGAACTTCCCGTTTGATACTGGAAAGAGCGAAGAGACGCGTTAACACAGGACACAACTCAGGAGCACAACGTTTAAGCACCACTGCAGGTATGCCATCTGGCCCGCTCGACTTGTGAACGTTTAACGACAGCAACTCCCGCCGAACATCTTTCTGGGAGATGCGAATTTCTGGCATGGAGTGTGCGCACCGCGGGATGGTAGGCGGTATAATGCTGCCGTCATCGCTCACAGTCGAGTTCGAGGCAAAAAGAGCACCTAGAAAATCGGCTTTCTCTTTTGCACTATGGACCAGATTACCGTCAGCATTTCGCAGTGGTGGCAGGGACGACCAACAAAAGTTTCCTTCGGCAGCTTTGGCAAGTGACCAGAAGCCCCTACTCCCGGAAGGGTGGCCTGCAAATTATTAGTAATATTTAGTATCCATCGTAAGCACATCATTTCATTTTAGCTAAATGTTTAAAATATAGTGAACTACTTATCCATGAAGTATGTAATATTTAGAGAGAGTAATACGAGTACTAACCTTTCTTCGGGAAATTTGTAATACAATTCATCGACGATGTCAAGGAAATGCTTAGTTTTGAATACAATGCTGTACATGTTCCCTATCAGAGGAACAGGTTTCATGTTCTTGACGCCATATTTGCTAAACCGGGAGTATACTTGGTGGCAGTACAGGTAGACTGCTGCTACCAATGCTGCTATCCAAATGTAGACCAACATGATCTGTGGAAATTTTGGTTAATAAGTACGTGATCGCAGTGAGAATACATTTGTCACTACCCCAACTCCTCCTACGGGTGTCGTAAAAGTCGACTAAGGGATTAAAGTGTCACTGACCATTATTTGATAAAAGATTGATGATTGCTGATTGCTAGGCAATCGTGGTGATTATGGGCATCTACTTCCTAATGCGTCTATACGCATAGTTAATAGGAGAGGCCTACGTCCAGCTGTGGACTATCACAGGGGCTGAATTGATGATGTGTTAGAAATTACTATTTTATTATCGGTATCGTCTTGGCTCGTATTCCCCTTAATAAGGCATCAGTCACACCTAAATTTCATTGGGTTTGACACATATTCATTGACAGAATAAGTTTCAAAATGAGGTGGTAAATATATTACCATTGCCCTATTAAGGGTTAAATTCGTCTCATTCTTTCGTCGGCCATTCTTCATCTGTCACTTTCGTGAGTTAACTGATAATAGTAAATTAAAGGGTCCACGGAAAAACATGTCTAGTCAATTCCAATTTCAAAAGGAAAAACAACCTTAGTTGTAACAAGGTACAATTTTACCCTGATTTTCATAAGGATAAGACATGTTCTGTCCGTGGACCCTTTAATTATATTGTGCACTTAGTACGGAAAATTATTTCGTAATTGAAAAATAAAATTTGCACATTCATTTTCACACACGCAGTCGCAGACACACAGTTTTTGCCTGCATAAAATATTATTTTCACACCACCTATTCGAATACGGGTCTTTTCTTTCCTGCTAGGAGGGAATAAAAAAATAAGTTTTAAGACAAAATATAATTTAATGACGTACTGCCATTTCTATTACTTCCTAGGGAATTTCACTTTTCTATTACTCCCGCTACGCATGCAAGCAATGGCGCGCTTAGACAGCAAGTGAGATGAAAAATAAATAATCTACACTGGTTCTACCCCTACGCCTCTGCCTGAGAAGTATTTACGAACCCTGTAAAGTCTTCGAAACGTCGGAATGAAGTTAAAGTTAGTTAATATACGCAAGTTTACCCGTTTTCATAGTTTTATTTTACTTAATAATTAAAATTATCCGTACGAAATAATTCATCACACAAACACACTCAAATTAAGCGCTCGATGACAGCTAATTTCAAAAGCAGATCTTCATAGCATGAAGTGTAACTTAAAATACCTTATAATCCATGGTAACACTAATGAATCCCATACCTAGTTTAATTTATCACCCGTATTAGATTTACACACGATATAAACAACGCACCTGTTTGTATGACAGCGAGAAAAAATGCTGTCTCGACTGTTCCGAGCTATGTTTTAATCAGGACTAACGAGTAATTTATCTACCGCGTATATTATCATTGTGAGTACAGTAGCCGGGTCTAAAGTTTGCATATCGGTTACTGGAAAGAGACAAATAACAGCATAAACGTCACATACGTAAGTGAGGGACAACGCTCTATGAAGCCAAGGATCTTTCTAGTTGCAAACTTTATAATGTAGCCGGGTACTGCCTTCCTACCACGAACTACGGAATCCGAAAATTTCCCGGTTTTTTCTCTGTCACTCTAATGACGCCTTCGTTGGCGTGACAGAGACAAATCCCCGAAATTTACGAACTTCGGTGTTCGCGGTAGCAGGCCTGTACCAATATCCAGCACAAAGTAATACTGTTACTGATATTAGTGTAAGTATTTCACTATTACCGCTGTAATGTACTAATAAGTAATTTAGTGTTAGTAATGCGTTACAATAGCTTGATGTAACATTCTTGTTTCCAACTGATCCGATGGCAATGTCACTTACCAGAATACTTGTAATAAATTCAGGTAGGATTGTTTAAGGACACAGATGGTACATATTGTATAAAATCCTGCCACTTGTACTTTATCTACCCGTGTCTGTTTCTCCCAATTCATAAAATAACATAAATTGAAGGGTCCACGGAAAAAACATGTCCATTGCCTAAAAAAATCAGGGCAAATTCACACCTTATTCTGTTAAAAGTAAGGTGGTTTTTCCTTCTGTAATTTGAATTGACTACACATGTTCTTTCCGTGGACCCTTCACTTTATATTGTTTTTACACCTAAACAGCTCACGTCTGTTGTGACAGAGGAATGATAATCTCATTTCGTTATACTTACTTACTTACTGCGCTGGCTCAGCGACCCGAAGTGGATCTTGGCCTCCGAAACTAAGCTCCGCCAGTCCTCCCTATTCTATGCAGCTTGTCGCCAATCGAAATCGGCTTCTCGAAGCTGACACAAGTCTTTTTGGTCTTTTTGGCTCATTTCGTTATATGTGTTATATTTGTTTAAATTATTTTAATTGTGTCGATTGTAGATAAGAGGGCATTGCCATGCAAAAACATGAAGTCATCTTGTTGTTATTATTACTTTTGTGGTCTGGCGGTAAAACGCACGGTTGCTACGCAGCGGTCGTGGGTTCGAGCCCCGGCTCGTACCAATGAGTTTTTCAAAAACTTATGTACGAAATATCATTTGATATTCACAAGTGTTTTACGGTGAAGGAGAACATCGTGAGGAAACCTGCGTATACCTGCGAAGAAATCCAAGGGCGTATGTGAAGTCACCAACAAGTACTAGGCCAGCGTTGGGACCGCGCAAACTAGGCACGTTTGATGTCGAGTTGCGGAAGAAAAATGGCCAAGATACAATACAATAGTATTACGTTCAATATGCCGTGTAATTTAATAAGCCGTGTGGTGACGAAGCCGTGTGGTGACGGCAGTAAGAATACATTTGTTACCAGCCCAACAACTCCTCCGGCGGGTGTCGTAAGAGTCGACTAAGGGATTGAAGTGTCACTGACCACTATTTGATAAAAGATTGATGATGGGCAGCAGCGTCATCATAGTGGACACACTATTGCGACCGCCAACCCGCTTGCTTATCATAGCGATTATGGATATTACCAAAAAACTATCCATAGGTATGCCATCATGATCATCATCATCAGCCTATGATAGTCCACTGCTGGACGTAGGCCTCTCCTATTAACTATGCGTATAGACGCATTAGGAGGTAAATGCCCATAATCGCCACGCTGGGCAAGTGGATTGGCGATCGCAGTAATGTGTCCACTATGATGACGCTGCTACCCATCAACAATCTTTTATTAAATAATGGTCAGTGACACTTCAATCCCTTAGTCGACTCTTACGACCGCCGCAGGAGGAGTTGGGGTGGTGACAAATGTATTCTTACTGCCGTCACCACACGGCCATAGGTATGTAATTAACCTTAAAAAAATTAAGTTTCAACAAAATGATAACTATTGTAAAGAGTACCCATCGAATATATTTATATTTATTTATGCAAATTATAATTAACATAAATCATTTTAAACTAAAGCTAAATACAAAAAACTACAATATTCAAAATACATCATAAAAAAAATAATATAATATAATATGTCACATTAAAATTAATACCAAAAAGTCGATAACGCAACACTGATAAATCTCACTAAATGTAAAATAAAATAACCAAACCAATAAAAAACAAATGAAACCTTAACATTTATACATATTTTAAAGTGCAAAAGGTTGGAGGTGGTTGCTAAACAAGGCATACGAAGGATCAAGGTCCCGTGGATTAGTGCGCCAAAGAAGTCTCAAGAGATGGTTGATTCCAATGTGTCAAGTTCCTTTAGCAGAATAGCCAATAATTTTTAAGTAAATGTAATAAATAATAGAACGTCAAGAAAATCAGGCTTCGATGATATAGCCATATCATGAGAAGGAATGACAATTTCTCTGTAAGGACTGTTTTAGTTATCCCTACAAAACCAATGGGACTAGGCCATCTGTCACCTGGTGGTCCAGTATCAAAAGGGAGATGAAAACAGAACTTAACCCCTATGGCGACCTAGGATAGAGTCCTTCCGCCGCTGTACAATTAGGCACAACCACAGGTAGAACTAGGATTAAAAGAAGAATGAAGAAGAAGAAGTATAATAAAGCGACTGCAGCAGTAATGGACAAGGACTCTGTTGCATTGGATCTTTAGTACAGGGATCGGAACCGTTCTCGATTAACCATTTGATATTGTTCTTTAACCGTTATTAATTCCGTTCGTATTAGTAACGGTTAACTACGATAAAGGTTTTGTAGATGAACACAATATTTCTGGTTCACAATATTCAAGATGAACGGAAAAATTCCGTTCTTTGACATAACGGTTTTGACAAGAACATTATATGATTTATATGAAAGAACAAAACTTTTCTGGTTACCGTTACTAGAGATGAACGAAAAATAAAGTTCCGTGAACCATTATTAAACTGTTCGCGATGACGTAAACATGCCGCCACTCGCTCTCTCTTTTCCACGCGAATATAGTTCGTATTTTTATTTCATTTGACTAGCCATTTAGGTTTGACGTGTGGTATTGGCCGCATGATGAAAAAGGTTTAAATTGAATTAAGTGAAAGGATGCAATATGTGCTAGCAATTCTGGCGCCTCCTAGCGCCGTCGACGGGAACTTGCCTGGAAATTGGTTACCTGACAACGTGTTGTTGACTGGGCTGTCAATGTTTTTTCCGACATAATGTTCATTGAATTTTGTCATTAAAATTAAGTTTTGAGTATTAAGTTAAGCTGAAGACCAATGATCTAACATGTTTATAATGGTAAGTTTGTGAACTTTCTAATTAGTAGATATTTCTTTCTATGTTAATTTTAGAGTTTAATGAGAAGGAGGTAAGACGGAGGAGTAAGACGCCCGATGTTGGTCTACTACCGGCACCTGTCTTGTAATATCGGCTCGGCTCCTTGGTAAATAAATATACATACTTACTATAACCTGCACTTATTGCATTCATACTCCTAATACCTACGCAGTTATGGGTGCATACCACTCGTCTTGAATAGTCAACATAGTGATAGGTACGATACGTGAATTGCTCAAGAAGACAGTTGCAGTTCCTATTATTTCCCTTAATGGAACCCCGATGCTTAGAGTCGCGTTCTATTGGCGTCAGGTGAGCTTAGCACAACTAGCAATATGGCGTTGCTGGCTACATTCCGCCGGACGCAAAATGACTTTGTCCCACAATTACGTATGTTGTTTTGTTATGAATTCATTATAATTATCGTAACTGTGGAATGTCTTCTCAAAAGGGCTTATTTCCACTTTGTCAATAGAGATAATTTCTCTTATGGAAATATAGAAAAAATAATCCTTATTGCCAGAGTAGAAATAAGCCCTTTTGAAAAGACACAAAGCTGAGTTTACACTTGCAAGTTATTGCCGCAAGTTTTGAGACGCAAATCATCATCATCATCAGCCTATGATAGTCCACTGCTGGACGTAGGCCTCTCCTATTTACTATGCGTATAGGCGCATTAGGAGGTAAATACCCATAATGGCCACGCTGGGCAAGCGGATTGGCGATCGCAGTAGTATGTCCACTATGATGACTCTGCTGCCCATCATCAATCTTTTATCAAATAATAGTCAGTGACACTTCAATCCCTTAGTCGACTCTTACGACACCCACAGGAGGAGTTGGGGTGGTGACAAAATATATTCTTACTGCCGTCACCACACGGCAAATATTGGTAGGAATTAGTGGCAAATATCTACAACTCATAGCCAAAATAGCCAAAATGGCAAAAACGGAACCCTTATAGATTCGTCATGTACGTCTGTCCGTCTGTCCGTCTGTCACAGCTGATTTACTCGGAAACTATAAATGCTACAGTAACGAAATTTGGTAAGGATATGTGTTGTATGAACCGCTACAGGATTATGATACTAAATTGTAAAAAAACCATTGGGGTGGGGGCCCTCCATACATGTAACTGAGGGATAGAATTTTTTTTTTAGTTGTATATAAGCGTGTGGGGTATTAATAGAAAGGTCTTTGAAAATGATATGAAGGTTTATAAATCTTATTTAAATTTAATCAAATCGTTTTCGAGATATCAGCTCTCAAAGTCTGAAAAATGTGTCCCCCCCTCTATTTTTTAAACTACGCGATATAAAATTCAAAAAAAAATATATGTTATGCACATTAATAAACCTTATCAACGATTTTTGGTTTGATTTAATTATCTCTTTTAGTTTTTGAGGTAGGTTGATTTAATTGTATATTTTTAATAATAAATTAATAATGGTACGGAACCCTTCGCGCGCGAGTCCGACTCGCACTTGGCCAGTTTCTTCTCTGTCTGTCTGATTGTTTGTCCGTCCGTCTATACGGTCGTTTGTTTCCGCAAAGAAACGTGTTTCGACCAGATAGTATTCGAAATTATTGCTTTTACAATTATTCTGGGTTTATTTCTTAGGGTTCTGTAGTAAATTAGAAACCGTCACAGATTCGCCATGTGCATCCACCTGTCTGTCTGTATGTCTGTCTGTATGTTTGTCTGTCTGTCAGTCTGTTTGTCTGTCTGTCTGTATGTCTGTCTGTCCGTCCGTTTGTTTCCTCCAAATTATTGCTTTCTCAATTATTCTGGGTGTAAGTACTTTTTAGGATTCTGTAGTAAATTAGGAACCCTTTCATTTTGCATCCATCCCTCTGTCTGTCTGTATGTCTGTCTGTCTGTCTGTATGTAAGTCTGTCTGTCTGGCGGTCTGTCCGTCTGTCTGTCTGTTCATCTGCCGATCTTTCTGTCTGTCTGTTTGTCTCTCTGTCTGTGTGTCTGTCTATCTGAACGGACTGACTATCTGTACGTCCGTCTGTCCGTCCGCTTGTTTCCGCAAAGAAACATATATCGACCGGTTATTACTTGAAATGGTTGCCTTTTCAATTATTCTGGCTGTAAGATATTTTTAGGGTTCTGTAGTAAATTAGGTACCCTTACATTTTCGCCATGTCCGTCTGTCTGTCTGTATGTCTGTCTGTCTGTTCATCTGTCGATCTTTCCGTTCTGTCCATCCGGTGTCTGTCTGTTTGTCTGTCGGTCTGTCTGTCTGTGCGTCCGTCTGTCTGCTCGTTTATTTCTGCAAAGAAACATATTTCGACCGGATATTACTCGAAATGTCTGTCTGTCTGTATGTATGTCTGTCTGTTCATCTGTTCATCCCTCTGTCTGTCTGTTTGTCTGTCTGTCTGTCTGACGGTCTGTCCGTCTGTCTGTCTGTTCATCTGTCGATCTTTCCGCCCGTCTGTCTGCCTGTCTGTCTGACGGTCTGTCCGTCTGTCTGTCTGTTCATCTGTCGATCTTTCCGTCTGTCTGTCTGTTTGTCTGTTCATCCGTCGATCTTTCTGTCTATCTGTCTGTGTGTCTGTCTATCTGTCTGTCTGTCTGTTCATCTGTCCATCCGTCTGTTTGTCTATCTGTCTGTCTGTCTGTCTGTGTGTTTGTATGTCTGTTTGTCTGTCGGTCTGCATGTCTGTCCGTCCGTCTGTTAAACCGTTTATTTCTGCAAAGAAACATATTTCAACCGGATATTACTTAAAATTGTTGCCTTTTCAATTATTCTGGCTGTAAGTACTTTTTACGGTTCTGTAGTAAATTAGGAACCCTTACATTTTCGCCATGTCCGTCTGTCTGTCTGTATGTCTGTCTGTCTGTCTGTTCATCTGTCTATCCGTTGACTGTCTGTTTGTCTGTCGGTCTGTCTGTCTGTCTGTCCGTCCGTCTGTCTGCCCGTTTATTTCTGCAAAGAAACATATTTCGACCGGATATTATTTAAAATTGTTGCCTTTTCAATTATTCTGGCTGTAAACACTTTTTACGGTTCTGTAGTAAATTAGGAACCCTTAGATTTTCGCCATGTCCGTCTGTCTGTCTGTATGTCTGTCTGTTCATCTGTCTGTCTGTCCGTCCGTCTGTCTGCCCGTTTATTTCTGCAAAGAAACATATTTCGACCGGATATTACTTGAGATGTCTGTCAGTCTGTATGTATGTCTGTCTGTTCATCTGTTCATCCCTCTGTCTGTCTGTTTGTCTGTCTGTCTATCTGATGGTCTGTCCATCTGTCTGTCTGTTCATCTGTCGATCTTTCCGTCCGTCTGTCTGTCTGTCTGTCTGACGGTCTGTCCGTCTGTCTGTCTGTTCATCTGTCGATCTTTCCGTCCGTCTGTCTGTCTGTCTGTTCATCTGTCGATCTTTCCGTCTGTCTGTCTGTTTGTCTGTTCATCCGTCGATCTTTCTGTCTATCCGTCTATGTCTGTCTGTATGTCTGTCTGTATGTCTGTTCATCTGTCCATCCGTCTGTTTGTCTATCTGTCTGTCTGTGTGTTTGTATGTCTGTTTGTCTGTCGGTCTGTATGTCTGTCCGTCCGTCTTTCTAACCGTTTATTTCTGCAAAGAAACATATTTCGACCGGATATTATTTAAAATGGTTGCCTTTTCAATTATTCTGGCTGTAATTACTTTTTACGGTTCTGTAGTAAATTAGGAACCCTTACATTTTCGCCATCTCCGTCTGTCTGTCTGACGGTCTGCCGTCTGTCTGTTCATCTGTCGATCTTTCTGTTTGTCTGTCTGTCTGTCTGTTCATCTGTCGATCTTTCTGTCTATCTATCTGAGTGTCTGTCTGTGTGTCTATGTGTCTGTATGTCTGTCTGTCTGTTCATCTGTCCATCCGTTGTCTGTCTGTTTGTTTGTCTGTCGGTCTGTATGTCTGTCCGTCCGTCTGTCTGCCCGTTTATTTCTGCAAAGAAACATATTTCAACCGGATATTACTTGAAATGATTGCCTTTTCAATTATTCTGGGTGTAAGTACTTTTTATGGTTCCGTAGTAAATTAGGAACCCTTACAATTTCGTCATGTCAGTCTGTCTGTCTGTTCGTCCGTCCGTCTGACTGTCTATCTATCTGTTCGTTAGTCCTTCTTTCCATCCATCTATTCTTGGATCCGTCTAGAAATAGAAATAATTCTTAACAAACACAAAAAAAAACAATGTCCAGTAACAAAAAATAAAAATAAATTATGCGTTATTTCCGCAATTGTGATTAAGAACTCTGTTAATAACATTTTAGAATTCAAATTTAAACGAGCTTTTTTGTTACTGGCTGTGAAAGCGTTAACACTTTTTTCGTTAAAAAAAAATTATTATGATCGGGCATAGTTCAAATAAAAAAATAAAAAACCCTTATAGTTTCGCCATGTCCGTCTGTCTGTCCGTTAGTCCGTCTATCTATCCGTCACCATACTCTTCTTAGCATGGTGCTAGAGTGTGTCAGCGCTCTATCACTCTTCATCTATCGTTTCGTGCGGTAGTCCGTCTGTCTGTCCGCCCATTGCTTAGATCAGTGACCATTTGCAATTAGTTGTAGGTATACATATTAGTTAGGGCTTGTCCATTAATCACGTCATACGATTTTGGTATGTTTTAAACCCCCCCCCCAGCCCCCATGGTGATATTTGGTGATATTTTCAGGACCCCCCCCCCCCCCCTAGCCAATATCACGTGTATTTTTTTGCCAACTGAAGTAGTCCTTTTAATAACACTTGAATTTACGTACTTGTTTGCCAACTACGAGCTAAATGATCGCGAAGTTTTAAAACTTAGTATTTAAAAAGTGTTTTATAAAAAAGTAAAGATTTTTTTACTGGCTATAATGCTGTTCAGCAGATTCGAGAGTAACAAAAAATTGCACGTGATTTGTCTGTCTAGCCAGTTTCGACCAACTACGGAACGCTAATACTGAGCATGGATCGACATGCACTTGGCCGGTTTTTTTCCTCATGCGTTATTTTTAGGGTTTCGTAGTAAACAAAAAACCCTTATAGTTTAGCCATGTCCGTCTGTCCGTCTGTCTGTCCGCAGCATAGCTCAGTGGCCGTTAGTACTAGAATTTGGTATACATATTAATTATGCTAACAAAGTGGTAGAATAAAAACTTTGGTGGGCTGTGGGTTTAAAAATAAAACCATTTCGAACGTAATCGGCCCAGCCGTTTTCGAATAACTACGGAAACCTATACTGAGCATGGCCCGACATGGTCTTGGCCGGTTTTTTGATATTGTATTCTCGCCATTTTCCGCAACTCGACATCTAACGTGCCTATTTTGCGTGATCCCAACGCTGGCCAAATATTTTGCTGCCGCAATATTATAATTACAAGGTTGTAGTCACGTCTAAAAATATGTATGCAAAAACAAGGTTGCATAGATATGTAGTCATACATTGTATCAAAAATATGTATCTATTACTGACACCAAAAAATGTATCCATTAAACTATTTCAGTATTATGTAATCACAAAATGCTTCACAAAGTTTCATACTTAAATAAATTCCATTTAAATGTATTCACCTCGTAGTCAAAAATAAGTATACATGAATGGTTTCCGTTTACATGTAACCACACCAATTTGTCAAATATTTATATACGCCGTTTGATTCATAAATATGTATTCAGACAGCAAAAACTAACCTTGTCTGACTGGCATAGAATCATAAGTTGTTTATTTAACTGATTTGACAATTCACGAAAACAGTGCAGACTTGTCACTGCATACATCGGTCATTCTCCAGATTTGTGCTAGAATCCTAATTAACACGTCGCTTTTTTTCTACTTACTTTTCAATGAATATCTTTACAAACATAGTAACATATTGATCGTAGAAACTTAAATGTCTATGCGTCACTTTATAATTATGAAAGGATAATTATTTAAAAAACAATCAAAATTTATGTGACGTGTGAATTAGAAAAAGGACGTGTTAATTAGAACATTACACTTTTGGAGGGCGCGTGAATTATGAAAACGACGCGTTATTATAATATTTTAGATTTTGCCTGACGTGTGAATTAGAAAAAAAAAGTTACAAACTAACATTTCATTCCATATTCGAGAAAATATTATTTACGTAGGTATAAGTAGTGAGTTTTTATCGATAGATATCACTTATCCCATATATTTTATAACCAATTTCTAATTAACGCGGTCATTTTTGACGCGTGAATTAGACGCGTTATTTAGGTTTTCTTGAAAAATAAAAAATATCTTGTTTTTTGTACATGCAATATACTACAGAATCTAATATGTATTAAATAATGCGATTTTTAATGTATACTGTAATTCTCGGCCCAATAGAGTTGCTAGTTGAATTTTAAAATGTGAACGTGTTAATTAGAAATTTTGTGAACCAAGCCGCGTGAATTAGAGACAATGGTTCATAGTCTCCTTCCAGAACACAACTGACACGCCCATCCCTCACAGGACTCTAGACACGACTGTGGGCTAGACCGAAAGGCGATAGTGAGGTCCGTACCTACATTCAGAGTGCTCGTATGACAATGACTAGATGTGACGCGTCAATTAGGACAGGTTTCGAGACAAAGTGTTGATCGTTGATATCTTAGTCATATAGTACTTTATTCATTTGATATTTTTTGTGCCATTAAAAGGTATTTTGTTTTGTTCAAAGAACTAGCTTTCGTCGGCGTTTCTTCATGTATAACGTAAGGAGAAATTAATATGTTAGTGAATCGGGTAGTGGGACGCGACGTGTGAATTAGGAGAATGACCCTTAACGTATTTTTTTCTACCCTTTGTGCTTAATATTAATATACGTACATGAAAATTCATGTACAGCTGAAAACGAATACAGTCTATGCTCAAAAAATATAATATATGAGAAAACTTATAGTTTAATATTTTTAAAGAGCGAAGACATGTAAAAATGCACGCCTGGAGAATGACCGACATCTATCTCACGATTATTCTATGACGCACTTGACAGTCTAAATTTTT
Organism: Thaumatotibia leucotreta; assembly: GCA_025490895.1. NCBI lineage: Eukaryota > Metazoa > Arthropoda > Insecta > Lepidoptera > Tortricidae > Thaumatotibia > Thaumatotibia leucotreta. Next base: position 53,867 of record JALPQI010006482.1, read on the forward strand.
AGATTGAGCTCAGTTGTAAATATTGTGTATTTCAGTTTAGGGTCATTCACAGAAAAGTGCCCTAAGCATTTTTTTGTTTTTATTTTAATAATATCAAGTTTTTTCTACTCAGTCAAAATCGGAACGGCATTTTGCAACTAACAGGAGAAATATGTCCCTAACATGTTATTCTCGCCATCACAAATATATCGACGGCCCCTACGTAAGTTGTCGTAAGTTGAAAATGGCAAGTTTACAGGAGAGCACTTTAAAGTTTTAAATGTGTATGGTGGTCACATAGTTCAACGGATTGCTTTGAAAATTGGCATAAACATTAATAAAGATACTGTCTTTATAGTGATATAATTACTTTATTGATATATTTCATATTTTGCCGGAATTGCACTTACGACAGTATAGGACGGAGAACATAATCAAAAAATTGTGGTATGTATTACTAACTTCACTTTACGCTGGTGGTCATAAATGGTCTTTGATCGTAAGTTATACATACTACGAGATACGTCGGAATTATGCGTGTAAGTTTTGTCGTATCTGTTATTTACTACATTATTTTGCGGACACGTTATTAAAACTTTTTATTAGTTACTATATTATGCCATTTAACAAACAATTTAATAGTAATTTTATGAAACCCTGTTGGAATATTTTCAGAAAATTAAGCAGGTGAATCGTTTTTTGTGTGTTTTATTATGAAAAATAGATCAGGTACAGTATTTTTGTACATTTTCTGGAAAATGTCGTGTTGAATGAAGACGAGATTATGTAGTTGAGTTTGATGTAGCTTCATTGTTTGCGAGTACCTACTGGAAACTATAAGGGTGTATCAACTTTTTTCTGTATGTTATTGCCATGGTTACGGTCGCCTGAGTCACGCTGGTTTTATGCAAGATTATGCTATTTGAACTATGGAAACATGCATTATTCTGGTGTTGGTAAGTCCGTTCCTTAATGGGTCACCTACAAACATGTACTACATGAATGTTTGCATGATTTAAGTGTCATAATTTTGCATAAAACCAGCGTGACTCAGGTAACCGTAACCATGACAATAACAGACAGAAAAAAGTTGATTCACCCACAAAACTAACTAAAGATATTATAGCTCGTATCGACCTACCTATGAGTACATGAAATTCATCGAACATTTCCTGAATAGTTGCTATTTCGTTTAGCGAGGGTAGTATTATTCGTAGATTGAAGCAAAGAGTTCTGTTATAATGTTGTAGTTCTGGTACTGGTCAATATTTTCATGGATAAATTTGAGCAGAGGGCATTCGAGAGTTGTCCGAATAGGCCGAGATGCTGGTTACGAAATGTGGATGACGTTTTTGCTATAATTCCTGATAGAGTTGTTGATGTGTTACTTACCGATCTTAATAATTGCATCCCAGAATAAATTCCACATTTAAGAGATAGGTGGATGGCACATTTCGTTTTCTTGATGGGTTAGTAATGAATGCTAGGTCAGAATGATCATTTGTCACAAAAAGTCTATAGAAAAGCTACCTCCTAACTGGATTATACCATTATCTTGCAAACCTTTTCTCGCGCTTCTTTGATTCACAATACATGCGAAATGAGTTTATATCGTTTATTCACATCACGTCATTCGCCTATTTCAGTTCACTGCTGGACACAGGTATCTCCTATTACCTCCTGTTATCTAAATTATTACAAATGTTGCAACATGTCAGACGAGACGAGACGTTGGAGAGCTTGGAGAGGAATAGATATGGTTGGTGACAAAGTCAGCATACAAGGAGCTCAGGGACGTTTCGAAATCACCACACAGTAGAGAGGGCACCAGTATTCTTGCCTCATATTAAAGGAGTCACAAACAAAAGTTGGACACCTATTACGCCGGAGGTTTTGCATTAAGACCATTTTGCGTCCTCATACCAATATGAGTGCTTCTTATGCTCTCCAAAGGACGGGAATTCACTTGGCAGCTCGGGTGTTTATGAGATACTGTACTACTTTGGTAAGGAACGACGTAATGAGTCTAGACTCGGATCAAATATGGAGTGTCAAGAAAAGGGAGATAGACAACTCGGCTGTGGTACGGTACAGGCGTTACATTTCTTAAACGCTTTGATAAAGCGAGGATGCTGGTACGGTAAAGATGCTACCGGCCACTGAAGATATACAGAGCGAATAAGATTAATTTAAATCGGAATGGGGGCTGGACAGAGCCGACGGCATGGAAGCCGGTAATCTCCAAGCTAAAAATGATTGTTTTGTGCACACAGTGACTTTGTGTGTTTATCATTTGTTACGTAGTATTCGGTGACACAAACCTGCAGTCGGACATGACATCAGTGCCGGCGCAAGACCACCATTTACCAAGTTTAACCGTTTAATTAAAATTTTGTACACTTAGTACATAAAAACAGTCTGTCATTCAGCATTAGAAACGTACTTTTGAAATTATAATCATAGACATGGCAGATTAATGACTTCTCTCACAGTGCAAAGCCATAAAAAAATCAGTTAACAAAAATGCCTTCAACTTCAACTACATCATATGAGGTCAATAATAAGTGTTTTTCAACGTAATTATAATCTTAAAGAACAGTCATATTGCTTTCATGATTACTAGATACTGCAGCAGCTGTTGGCGATTTTATTTAGTCATCAGTCAAATCGGCGATCTGCAGACGATGATTTCACTGATGCCTGATGACTAAATACTCGTAACTGAACCCACCAACTGCTGCAATATTTAATAATGAAAGTGATATTAGTGATAGTGTCTTCGACACTATCACATAAAATGCCATTTTATAATAATGAATTCTGCATTTCTTTATCGTTTGGTTCAAAAAGAAGCGGCGGACCTGTATAATGAGCAGAAATACGCCAACATTATAATTGTAAAGTGTAGTAACTCTGTATTTGATCCGGCGCATACTGTCTTAAATATCACTTACAATAGAAATTTAAAAACAATTTCCGACGAAAATTGTCTCAAGTACACATACAACACAAAAAAATAAATAAAATCCAACGTAAATAGTAGTATGTTAAACTTAAGACAAAACACCGATCTTAAACTCCGAAGTAAGTTGTGGTAAGTGGTAACATACTACAGTATTCACCGGTATTACTAAAAAAAACAAAATCAATACTAATTAATTCGCACCTCATTTCTGAGTGAAATCCAACAGATTGCCCACTTTGCTTAGTGGTTTTAAATCATTTTTATTTCTGGAGCCTCTTTTATTTCATCTCGGACCACTTTTTCTTTTATCTCCAACGGCCGTTTCGAAAATTAATTTTGGTCTTGCAGGTAGTTTGAGTTTGTTCCCGATGCAGTGTCTTACTTTTCTCGAATAAAATGTATCGTTTATCCATTTTTGTCTCATGTAGTTGTTAGTTTTTGGTAAAAAATGGTCACTTACGAAAAATCTCTACTCCACCGCGTGATCGTAACTGGCACTTACGCTGCGCGAGCGCGGGTGGCCGCCCCGTATTAACTGTGGTAAGTACACTTACTACAGTATACGACGGCGCTTTTTTAAGATACGATAGTTTTCGGGCGTCAAAAACCTATTTGTAATACGTTTTTTTATTTTTTTCTTCGTGGAATGGAAACATTGCTAAAATATATGATGTTTTATGAAATAAAATAAAAACCCCAAATTCCAAGTTACGACAACTTACGTAGGGGCCGTCGATATACCGGGTAGCCCATTCAAATCGGTCAGTATGGAAAGTCTGAAACTATAAGACATACGAAGATTTGTTCTTAGGAACCATGTCATTGATTTTGATAATAAGGAAAACTGCGTTGATAGATATGAGAGAAAACAATTTTATTTTCTTAAGATTTACACAATAAACACCTAGTAAAATAAATTTAAGTACGTGAAAACAATGAATTCCATTCATTTTAAACATCATGTTTCTTAGAGACATTTACTGCTTAAGACCTACACAAACGATATCTGAATAGACATAGTGTATGTTTATTTTTTCAAAACAACCGGGTTCGATTCCCTGGCTGGGTACAGTTTATTTTTCAAATGTATGAAAGCAGTTTTTCTTTTTATCAAATTCGGTGACATGGTTCCTAAGAACAAATCTTCGTATGTCTTATAGTTTCAGTCTTTCCTATACTGACCGATTTGATTTGAATGGGCCACCCTGTATTAATATACAATATATTTTTGAGCACCCTGAATAATTTCAGGGTGCTCAAAAATACCTGAACATGCACTCTAATGTCTTGAAAATAGTCGTGTTCTCCTATATTTTCAAGAATCGAACCTATATTTTTATAATTGTCATCGAATAATATTGATAGACATTATTGTTGTCTATCTTGAATTTATTATTTATTACCAGCACTTCAAACCCAAACTTCTTTATTTCGAAGTGCCCTAAGAAAGCAATAAGAAAAAATACAGATTTACAAGTGGTATTTACTTTATAATGCTTGACAAACAAAACATTTCTTCTCTCTTTCAGTTATAAAATAGTACCTACCTGGTTTTAATTTTAGTAACTAATATAAAATTATAATACTTATGAGTTTCATAAACAGCCACTACCTATTTGTAGCTTTAGATAGGTTCCATATCCATATTATAAAGAAAGTCACTGGCCACATGGAAGAAAATTCATTTTAAAATCGATTACACTTAGACACGTCAAAACATCAAATCGTGTTTACATAATAATTATTATCTATGAATCAAACGGCGTATACAAATATTTGCCAAATTAGTGTGGTTATGAATAAGGAAATTCATGTATACTTATTTTTGACTACGAGGAGGATACATTTATATGTAATTTATTTAAGTATGCAACTTTCTGAAGCATTATGTGATTACATAATACTGAAACAGTTTAATGAATACAATTTTTTGGTGTCAGTAATAGATACATATTTTGGATGAAAATGTGTGGTGTAAGAAACATTATACTTGTATTATGTTTATGGCCTTATATTGATATGATAATGTATGCACTTAGCCTAAACTCTCTGGTTCTTGTCTGTGGTCATGATGACTTTTTAAAAAGTACTGTCAGATTCTGGTTTTGGGGGGAGTTGGTTCTTGTCTGTGGTCATGATGACTTTTTAAAAAGTACTGTCAGATTCTGGTTTTGGAGGGAGTTAGATATAGGACTTTGGTTGTAATTATACTCAAGATAATTTATGTTAATTGTTATTAAACAAGAAAACCTACACTTCTTAGTTTGATTTCTATAGTTCAGAAGTGGCATAAAACAATTCACGTGTCAACTCGCTCGGAAATTCACCAGTTTGTGTACTAAAGTAACTGAACCGATAATACGAAGAAATACGAACACCAAATATGAATAACAGCAACGATAAAGACACTGATGAAGACAGCAGATCACGATCAAGGAAACGAAAACGTGAACATCTTGTTATGTTCGTTTTCCAAGGTGTTCAAAACGCGATAAAGATTCCACAAGACGAAGTTATCGTGAAGGTAGTGCTCGTACGCCGGTTTTGCTTGAGCAGGGCACTGCTGATGATATTTCACCTCTACAACACGATGGCAATAGTGAGAATCTGTTAAATGAATCAGGCTCTGCCCACAATGCTATTTTTTTGGTGTGAATGGAAACAGAAATTGATGAGTTCATTTCCAAATAGTGATGATTATGCTGAGCTACTGACTGAAATGCTGTCTAAAAGGATAAAATACAATGAGTCTAGAGTTATATTACTATGAAAAAAATCAATTTACTGCACTGATGTGAAATTACAGTGATATATTAAAAGGAGATATTGTATGGAAGTTGATAAGTTACCGTCTGAAGAGATATAAGAAATGACTTTGATTTAGTTATTGGACAAGCATGGGCAAACATAGCGAGAGAAGGGAATTTACTGATAAAGATGAGTATTCTGTTCATATCTTTATTAATTTTATTTATTTATTTAATAAGCAGGCAGGCAGTTAGAAAACTGATGTAGCCTGTATCCAGTGATCATTGTGATGTATCTACATTTAATCAATATTTTTCTGGTATTTGTAATGCCCAGCGTGGCGATTGATGATGATTTGTAATGTGATAATTAGATAACTAATGTAATACAACAATTATTGAGAACTGATATTTATATAAAATTAAAGAGGTATGTAACTAACTATGGGTAGGCCCCCCCACAAGCTGGACCGATGACCTGGTGAAGGTCGCAGGAGTCCACTGGATGCGGGTGGCGCAGGACCGGTCATTGTGGCAATCTTTGGGGGAGGCCTATGTTCAGCAGTGGACATCTTTCGGCTGATATGATAATGATGATGTAACTAAAGTTCTGGGAATAAGCTATAAATATTATAAGTGTTCTTGTAATTTCAGATCTTGGCAGACTGTCTAGAGCAGGCCGTGAAGGCAGACTGTCTAGAGCAGGCCGTTGAGGCAGACTGTCTAGAGCAGGCCGTTGAGGCAGACTGTCTAGAGCAGGCCATGAGTGTTCAGGTAACTTCAGATCTTGGCAGACTGTCTAGAGCAGGCCGTTGAGGCAGACTGTCTAGAGCGGGCCATGAGTGTTCAGGTAACTTCAGATCTTGGCAGACTGTCTAGAGCAGGCCGTTGAGGCAGACTGTCTAGAGCAGGCCATGAGTGTTCAGGTAACTTCAGATCTTGGCAGACTGTCTAGAGCAGGCCATGAGTGTTCAGGTAACTTCAGATCTTGGCAGACTGTCTAGAGCAGGCCGTTGAGGCAGACTGTCTAGAGCAGGCCGTTGAGGCAGACTGTCTAGAGCAGGCCATTAGTGTTCAGATAATTTTAGATGTTGGCAGACTGTCTAGAGCAGGCCGTTGAGGCAGACTGTCTAGAGCAGGCCATGAGTGTTCAGATAATTTTAGATGTTGGCAGACTGTCTAGAGCAGGCCGTTGAGGCAGACTGTCTAGAGCAGGCCATGAGTGTTCAGATAATTTTAGATGTTGGCAGACTGTCTAGAGCAGGCCGTTGAGGCAGACTGTCTAGAGCAGGCCGTTGAGGCAGACTGTCTAGAGCAGGCCATGAGTGTTCAGGTAATTTCAGATCTTAGCAGACTGTCTAGAGCAGGCCGTTGAGGCAGACTGTCTAGAGCAGGCCATGAGTGTTCAGATAATTTTAGATGTTGGCAGACTGTCTAGAGCAGGCCATGAGTGTTCTGATAATTTTAGATGTTGGTAGACTGTCTAGAGCAGGCCGTTGAGGCAGACTGTCTAGAGCAGGCCATGAGTGTTCAGGTAATTTCAGATCTTAGCAGACTGTCTAGAGTAGGCCGTTGGGGCAGACTGTCTACAGCAGGCCATGTGTGTTCAGGTATCTTCAGATCTTGGCAGACGACCGATAGAGCAGGCCCTTGGGGCAGACTGTCTGGAGCAGGCCATGAGTGTTTAGGTATTATCTCAGATCTTGGCAGACTATCTAAAGCAGGCTGTGATTAATAAAACATTTAAAAAAATACATATGTATATATCAGATAAACATTATAAGTATTATAACAAAAAGTCATGATTATACACTCTTATTATTAAGTTTGCAGAAAGTTTCCAATGAGTGATATGACAAAATTGCAGAGATATTTTATAGCTTTTATTGTAGTTCAGTTTGATATTATAAATTATGATCTGTGAATAAATACTTAAGGTAAAAATAAAAACTTAATTAGAATTATTGAGTTAACTATTGTTAGTGACAATTATATTAATGATCTCAGGTTATAGCAAAGTGTGTACCACATGTTCTTTGTTAAAGTTTATTATATAAAAAAATTGAGTCTCAGACTAATCAATTGCATAAATCATTACTGTTTGTGTTGTTAATAAAAGTAAAATGTTACTCCTTATTCTCAAGAAGTCTTTGTGATACTGATAACTGACCAACCAAATTTAAAGTTACTTGTTGTTGATTGCTTGGAAATTTTAAGTGTACTAGTATAAGATTATCTATGTTAGGACGAATCCATTATATTATGATCTGTGAATAAATACTTAAGGTAAAAATAAAATTTAATTCGAAATATTAAGTTAACTATTGTTAGTGACGATGATATTAATGATCTCAGGTTATAGCAAAGTGTGTACCACATGTTCTTTGTTAAAGTTTATTATATAAAAAAAATTGAGTCTCAGACTAATCAATTGCATAAATCATTACTGTTTGTGTTGTTAATAAAAGTAAAATGTTACTCCTTATTCTCAAGAAGTCTGTGATAACTGACCAACCAAATTTAAAGTTACTTGTTGTTGATTGATTGGAAATTTTAAGTGTACTAGTATAAGATTATCTATGTTAGGACGAATCCATTCTGGAATTCGTCATGCACTTTTGTATCTAACAGTATATGTAGTTAGTGAGAGGGCTCACTAAATTATAATGGATGGCCGAGTTGTAAGAAACATTATACTTGTATTATGTTTATGGCCTTATATTGATATGATAATGTATGCACTTAGCCTAAACTCTCTGGTTCTTGTCTGTGGTCATGATGACTTTTTAAAAAGTACTGTCAGATTCTGGTTTTGGAGGGAGTTAGATATAGGACTTTGGTTGTAATTATACTCAAGATAATTTATGTTAATTGTTATTAAACAAGAAAACCTACACTTCTTAGTTTGATTTCTATAGTGGCTACATATTTTTCAAGTCTTATTATGTATACATATTTTTAGACGTGACTGTATGTTACATTTTTTCATAGTACCGTGAAACTAAGTAGTCAACATTGCCCGCTTTTTTCGGAAATCCTAAAATATCTCAAAAAAATATATGAAACCTTGAAGTTTTTTCTGCTCAGCATGTGCACTGTGATCGTACGAATCGGCTCACATGAAGAAATAATTTTTAGATCATCATTTAGATCAGGTTTTTGTTGTTTTAAGGTGCGTGCAAACCAAAAGAGCATTCGCTGTTCTATCCCCCGCTCTACGAAATCAACCAATCACGTTTTGTGTAACGATCGAATTTCGTAGAGTGGGAGGTTAGAATAGCGAATGTTCTTTTGGTCTGAAAGCACCTATAGAAGGCGAGCAAAGTAATCTCGTTCTTGACCAACATTGCCCACCTCAATTTAGTGCTTAAAAATAGCTCGTATGACAATAATACTACGATCACAGAAGGTTTTTGGGCAATTCTACCAGTTCATGTTTATAACTCAGGGATAAGTATAAACAATTTTGAGTAAATTGGTTGGGCAATGTTACCTACCCGTTTTCGCTCTTTTTCATACAAGGTCTACTAACGCAATTCGCAAATGCTAGGGTTGTCACTTTTAAGTAGATATCTTAACTAAAGACGTTTAACTTTTGTTCAAAGTATTAATATACTAGTGAAGTAAAACAGTCCAAAATGTATTATTTGTTTTAATGCAATAATAATAAAACCGTTTTTTGAATGGGAATCAAGATAATATTATATTGATATAAATATCAGCCCACTAACGAAGCAGCAGACAACGAAACTGACAATTGAGAGTATAGTTATTGGTTCCGAACATTTTGTACACGTAAAATAAAATAACGGAGTTATAAAAACGTAATTTACTGAAAAAAACATTACCCACCGCTATTTTCATAAAGTGGTAAAACTTGAAAGTGACAACTGTAGCCTATTTTTCATGATGGGCAATGTTTTCAATGTCCGTTTGCTAAAGTACTGGATAAAATTGCCCAAAGCCATAACTTATTTTCTGATTAGCTTTTTCCAATAAAACTACTATCAATGTAATCTACTGTTGTCATTTTATTACAGGTCATGGGTTTTTTTTTCATTTAATACCACCCTGTTTTGAGAAATTTATGTCTATATTTTGCCAAGATTTTGCCCACCAAATAACCAACCTCACTCAAGAAGCTCTAGCAAACAACTGGATGAAGATAGACGCAAAAGTCATACTTGGTGTTGCTTCTCACATAATCTATTTTATACTAAAAATAGTTAGGCCGCCATAAGAATGTAATTTTTTTCTATAATAACCAATTTATTTAAAATTCAAGTTTTGGGCAATGTTTCCCCTGGAGACAAAGTGGGCTAATTTTACGGTAGTAATTCTATGTGTATTTAGCTATATTTTACTGAAACCTGTATCTTAATACCTATAGTCAACTAATAGTCTAAAATTCACGATATTACATGGTTCTATGTTCTATGTTGTGGTCATATAACTTACAAGGGCAATAAGGTTCTATGTTTGTTTGATCGATATTATTGTTATCATATATAAAATGTACTTAATATTTATAGTCATATACATTGAATTTAGGCTGTGTGGTGCGGCAGTAACAATATATTTGCCACCTACCAAGTTGGAGAACTTTTCCGATGGGTGTTATAAGAGTCGACTAAGGGACGGTACTACGCTGATCCAATTATTTGAGATGGAGGCAGGGCAGCAGCCTCATCATAATGGACACATTACTGCAATCACCAATCCGTTTGCCCAGCGTGGCTATTATGGGCATTATTTCATTTATGTCCTAGCTAATGTACCCATACGCATAAATAAAATAATAGAAGAGGCCCACGTCAAGACCACTGTTACATTGAATTTGATAAGAAGGTATCCTTTTACCATTAAAGTGTATTTATCTCATAAAATCATCTATAGGTACTCATATCCATCAGTATAAGCATAATAATCTTATTATAACATCGATCGACCGATCTTTTTATTAGAGAAACGTGGCCTGCATGCATCGTGTCACTTATATAATGGTGTTTCATACTTAATCGCTCAAATCAAACTAATGAGGTGCCGTGTTCCACAGCCTTAGATACCATGGACCCTTTGATATTAAGACACCTGAATGGATGCCTTGGTATACCAGCATAGAAGAAAGTGGAAGATGCCATGCCAGAGGACCTAACCCGCGTATGTGCCAGCCATCCTGGAACCCTTTGACATAGCAAGAATCCTTTTCCCTTTGAGATAGCAGTGATGAGTATTTGTTGCGTTGCAACCTCAGTGCGCAAAAGTACTCGTTATCATCAGATCAGCTGCGGTCATATACTCATATGCTGACTCCAGCGGCAGCGGTGAAACGCTGGAATGTGGAAGACCAAGCTAACCACGAATAAATAAATATTAATATATATAGTCTTTTTCCTTTTTTAGTTTTAGTAGGTACACACGCCAACCCAGTTAACTCTATCAAAGATTTCGATTCTGGACCGTGTACGTGTTTCACTTAGTCGATTTGACCAAACTTTGATTCGAAATATAACGCTTATTTTCGAATAGTCATGTCAAATCTCCATAGTACTTTAGCACTACATACATATACAGGGTGGTCCAAACCTTGACGTCAAAAAATTTTTTTTAGATTCCTCACGTCATGAGCTATCAGAATATACCCCATGTATGTTAGCCGATTTTTTGTAGTTTTCGAGTTAAGAATTTTTGAAAATTTTTTTTTGAGAAATTCTGAAATAAAGAAATTTATTCATAAAAAAAAAACATTTGGGTTTTTCAACTAGTTTCTTTTTGTAAAAGTATAACTAAAAATAAAGCATTTACTGACAAAAAAACTAGCGTCCTCACTTTGATACAAGTAGGATAAAAAATACCAAATTCAAAATTTACGTTAAAAACGCATCAAAATAGCATTAATGTACGTAAATAAAAAAAATAAAACATATCTCAAGGATGTTTGGTAATCTAAAGACTGCCCTAGACCTTAAACCTTCGTAAAAGCAAAAAAAAAGTGATACTTAATGATGAGGATTTTTCGGAGTAGTCGGTCAAATAAACTTAAAAAGAAGCTTTAAATTTTTTATTTAAAAATAAAGTAAAATTTCGTCTGTTTTGTTGTTCTTATCAATAAACAAAGACAGAAAATACCACGAAAACTCAATTTGTGCAGATATTGAAGAAATTTTTTACTACTTAAAAATTTTAAGCTTTTTTAAGTTTATTTGACCGACTACTCCGAAAAATCCTCATCATTAAGTTTCACTTTTTTTTGCTTTTACAAAGGCTCAAGGTCTAGGGCGGTCTTTGGAATACGAAAATTCCTTCGGGTATGTTTTATTTTTTTATTTACGTACATTAATGCTATTTTGATGCGTTTTTAACGTACAATTTTGAATTTGGTATTTTTTTAACCCACTTGTATCAAAGTGAGGACGCTAATTTTTTTGTCAGTAAATGCTTTATTTTTATTAATACTTTTGCAAAAAGAAACTAGTTAAAAACCCAAAAGTTTTTTTTTTATGAATAAATTTCTTCATTCCAGAATTTCTCAAAAAAAATTTTCAAAAATTCATAACTCGAAAACTACAAAAAATCGGCTAACATACATGGGGTATATTCTGAAAGCTTATGACGTGAGGAATCTAAAAAAAAATTTTGACGTCAAGGTTTGGACCACCCTGTATATATATATATATATATATATATATATATATATATGTATATGTATATATATATATCTGAGAGAAAGCGTTATTCTTCGAATAAAAGTTTGGTGAAACGCAGCCTTAGTTTTATTTTCAGTGACGTCTCAATTGTTTTTTCTTAAAATCTTGAATTGGTCCCGATCTGTCTTTGTCACCCATTCTTGAATCGTCATTTTAACTGGGATCAACTATATCAACTTTGGTAATTTGTTGAATTGTCTATTTCATATTGCTCATTTAAGCCTTCGTCAACATCT